>JAJHZJ010000001.1:2783136-2941409 GCA_023548195.1 Bettongia penicillata ogilbyi | reverse complement strand
ACAGTAGCCTGAGGTGAAATTGGGGGTCTTTAATAGTGAAGCATAAGGGAAAGAAGAGAAGGAAATTTTGTAAAAACCGTAGGTTTCACCTGCTGTGTAACAGAGTTAAAGTCGTAGTGATTACATTATTTTTCCAAATAAACACACAAAATGCAAGTTATAACCAAACAGTGGTCAAATCTACAGACTTCTCATAACAAACAAGTTTTGGCAGGCAAACATGTTACATGTTGTCTGGAACTACAGCGTGCTTCAGTAGCAATATATGGATGTAATGATTTGTTTACAATATATTATAGAGTTATATGACATAATATTACATCATCAAAATTCCAATTCAGGATAAAAATATATATTTACAATAAATTACTAAATTTAACGTGTCATTTTTTAAAAGAAATGATTTTTTTGAAATGATACTAACTTCAAAAAAAATGTTAAGGGTTAAATAGTTCAGGAGGAATGCTGAGTAATTTTTAAAGGGGTGGTAGTCCAAATACGTTTCAGATTTTGCTCTAGATCTTCAAATAGTACATAACTGGCAATCATTAAAACTGCTTGTTTATCAGGTCAAATTTGTTCTTTACAATTATCTATGCATTTGAGTCCACAATTATCTATGTACCACTGAGATTTAAATTTAAGTGTTAGACATCCCCAGTTCTATTGACTGTTTTCATTTGCCCCAAGCTTTTACTAACTCACCTAAGAGAAAATCAGCAGGAGGCTTATTCTGTTTCAATCCCATAATAATACTGGTATCCCTTAACCATTCTGTCCCTTGGCTACCTAGTGTTGAGTTAAGACTAGTTTCTCAACACTGGCTTTTCCCTCCTGTGGTGATGCTCCAGTATCTTTGTGCACAAATGAGAGAGAGAATCAATTTAGGACTCAGGAACTATTTCTCCTTATCCTTGCTGAGTGTGGGAGTTTAACTCTGACCACATCACAGCTGATTGCCAATGATAGTGTCCACTCCAACACACGCTTAGACAAAGGTCCAAGTACTGGCTGCTGAATATTATGGTAGACTCACCCAGTGACAGTCATACACAGGAAAGGTTCCCTGAAGGGTAGCCAACATTGTTAAAAAGAGAAAGAAATCTTGGTTGAGGCCTAGCCTTGTGTATGTAAGGAGGATTTTGTTAGCCTTTTAGAGTTTAGTTTCTCAGGTTCCATGGCCATGGCAATGTCTAGTTTCCAGGTTAGATAATAACTCCAAGAATAGCCCCAAGGATTCTAGATAGTAACTCCTAGAATTATAGTGATAGGCAGTCCTACTGAGGCTGCTCCATGAGATATGGGGGTGACATAATTGATTTTTACTATGTTTGTACAAAATGATGATATTGCTAAAGTCTAACCTGTGACCTTAAACATTAAGGCAAGATACCTTCTTTGTTTGTTGCCCTATAAAGCAAGTGGGCCCTGGTCAGCAAGTGGGGCAATGACAGGGAACCCATAGGGGAATCTGCGTGTGCCTTGACTGGCCCCCATCAGGGCTTGAGGGGATTTAGAGGAGTGCACTAGGTGTAATCTCTATCAATGGACTCCATCAAGACATAGAGGTAGTTGTTCCCCTTCCTTTTAGCCCTTATAAGAAGGGTGATTAGGGAATGCTGTAGGAGTCTTCCTCCCATGATCACTCACCCTTTGAGAAGCCTAGATTAGAATAAAGTAGGATTATTAACCCCTCTGCAAGCTGTCTTCCTGTCCTGCCTGTCTGACCAGATCAAGAGTGAACCTGTTAAAAAGTTGAAGACTGAAAACTCCAGTGCCTTCTGTGTGTTATCTGTCCAAACACCCTGGTCAACGAGGCAGAATCAGCCCTTTTATTGCACTGGAAAAATATAGATAGATATAGGAGTAAATCAAGGATTTCTCCTTTCCCAATATTACTATGTCTAGAAATATAAATAAACAATAAGAGCAAAATTAAAAGCGTAAAATTGAAAAAGGGACAAAATTGACAGAACAGAAACAGGCAACTCACAAATTCTACAAAGTAACAGGAAGCAAAAAAAATCCACAGAAAAACTTGAACATTCCATATTGCAATAATTCAGCACAATAGAAAATAATAAAAAGAGAAGTCCCTTTTCCATGAGCCTTCAGATAATTAGTTTAGTTTACTTAAAGAATTATGAAAGAAACCCACATCCTCTGTCTCTTTTTCTGTTTCAGGTCCTGTCCCTGAGGTAGGACTCCATCCAGCCCCCAACCCCACCCCTCACCAAACAAACAAAGAAACAGAAACAAGTGTAAGGGCAATAACCAAGGCCTGGGAAGAATAGCCATTCCCTTCCACCAATAAATAGGGAGGTTAGGGGCTGGGCTGGGGACTCTAGCACCTTCCCATTACCCCAATCTGCCCACACGCCCATGAGTCTGGGCCCTATGTGTCTGTCTGTCTTCCTGGATACTTGATAAAACATTTGTCCATGCTCCTTTTCTTCTCCTGTCTGTGTCCCTGTCTGCACCCCCATTTTCTCTGTGCTTTTGCTTCTCTGGTCCCGTCCCCTTAGGTCCTTGAACCATGTGTCCTAGCCTTCTTCTTCAGCATTCAGTTCCTTTCCTCCTGCTTCCTTCCTTCTGTTTCTTAAGTCCTGGGACAAAATCAGTATCATGTATCATGTCTGCAGAATGGGGGCAAGTATCTGTATTTATTTTCACCTCTCTTATTTCCTTGGAAGCTTATGTAGATAAGCAGTTGAGAAGA
The DNA here is from genome assembly GCA_023548195.1 of Bettongia penicillata ogilbyi. Classification (NCBI taxonomy): domain Eukaryota; kingdom Metazoa; phylum Chordata; class Mammalia; order Diprotodontia; family Potoroidae; genus Bettongia; species Bettongia penicillata. Next base: position 2,938,690 of record JAJHZJ010000001.1, on the reverse strand, counting down.
AAGGTAGGAATATAGTACATGCCCTGGGGGCCGCATCAGTGATTTGTTGCCTAATTGTAAGAAATTAAGCAATTCTCTGGAGTAGGAAGTGTCTGTTTTGCATCTGAAAGCTTCCCCTTTTCCTTTCAACCTCTGTATTTTTAGCCCCTAGAGAACGTAAGACTTTTGTTGAAATCTCAGTGGAGTATTCTTCTTAGAGAATTATCTCTTTGTCCTGAAGAAATAAATAACCACTGAAAGTGATACAGCAGAGGAAATACATGAAATCTGTACACTATGAATTTGGGTGAGACCCCTCTTTCCTCATTCATTATAAATAAGGACTGTTAATGTTCTGTCAATATTATAGTGTGATTCTGGGCCAAAGGGAGGCCTCTTAAGCCTCCTGTCCCAGCTAGGTGGTACAATGGATGGAGCTGTAGGTCTGGAGTCAGGAAGATAAATGCTGAGTTCAGATCTGTCCTTACTACCTGTGTGATTCTGGACAAGTCAATTAACCCTCTTTGCTCAGTTTCTTCATTTGTAAAATGATCTGGAGAAGAAAATGGCAAAACACTACACCCTCTTTTGCCAAGAAAATCCAAAATGGGGTCATGAGCAGTCAAACAAGACTCAAAAACACCAGAGTAACAACAAAATAGCAAAAATACTACTGAATAGACTCCGGTATTAGGGCATAATGAGTTAAGAGTATGAACAAAGATTTATCCTCCTCTTTAGGATCAAGATGAAACCTGCATTAATTTAGTTATTAACAGAATTGTTCTTTTACTTTATTATTATCATTATTTTGTATCCCCATGTGCACTGCTCTCTCTCTCTCTCTCTTTTTTACTGTTTGGCTCTCTCTTTCTGTGATTCTGTAAAAAAGATTTACGTGGCACAGCTTGGCCTAAAAAGTCAGAATTTGGAAAAATAGCAGAAATTGTCAGAAAAAGAGATTTTTGCTTTGATATAAGATAAAGCACCATCATAAGTATAGATTTCCTAAAGTAGAAGGGGCTGCCTCAAGGCTTATTGAGTCTCCTTCATGGAAAATTTTTGAACAGAGGCTAGTTAATCAGTGGTTAGGGATTTTGTGTAAGGGTTGAACTAGATGGACTTACCAGATTCTTTTCAGTTGTGAGGACTGTATGATCTTTTCATATTTTTTCTATTGAAAAAGTGCCCAAATATGTCAGAAAGAGAATAAAAGATAGCAAGTTATATCATAGGTCAGAGTCATATTAACAAATGAGGTAAGCAATTGATGAATAATCTGAATCATTTAAATCAACCGTTCTTCAATTGAAATAACTGAGGCAAAAGTCTGTTTCCTGAATAAACTGGGTAATTATTTCAATCTCCCATTTTACTTTGTTATGCCATAACGATATAAGTAATTCTGTAATTTAAACATTTTTAAAAATGTGTCATGAAAACAAATAGTTGGTAAGTAAAATTCTAGTTTAAAATAAGGGAACTTGCAATTTAAAGGACAATGTGTTTAATCTGTTTTTTATTAATCCATATCACCCAAACAAATATTTTCTATAAATTCAACCTTAAAAAATATAATTCAAATCCTATTTGGGTGATCTATTTCTCACTTCTTTTCAACATTTCATTCAGCATTTCTTTCAACACTTAAAAGTCGTTTGGAATTTATATAAGAAAACCGACAAATGAAAATGTATATATATATATATATATATATATATATATATATATATATATACATATGTATATATATATATATATATACTATATATATATGTAATCATAAAAAGTCTATAGAACACTATAGGTGGCTATGGAAAGATTTAAATAGAAAGCACTGAGAAACCGAATGCTTGCTTTAGGTACCTGGAGTATGAAATAGATACTTTTTCAAAGCTTCTCTTACCACATAATTTCATTTTGAAAAAATCCTTAGACATCCTAGACCAATAAATCTCAATGATGCTGCTGTACTGCTGAGCCATGATTAGCTTTACAATAATGTATGACAAAAGGATGAAGTGATATAGCCAACTGTAATAGCTTCTTTATATTCTGTAATATGATCATTCAAAACTGCTTTAGTTGATCCATTTTACCTCTTACTACAGAGTATATGAATTACAAACATATTCTCTTTCACATAGACAAAGTGAAATAAGGAGTTGAAGCAGTTTTCCAATGGATTCAATCAATGTAAAAAATAAAATAAGCTCACTTTATTTCGAGTCTACTTAAAACAGTTCTAAGAAAAGTGGCACAAATTTTGGATAGATAGACAACTCTTGTGGTTCCTCTCAAAGATTTTACTATTCCCTAGTTAATCGTTCCTATTTTAAACCAAGATAACTAAGCAATCATTCCATCCTTTAACATAGTTAGATAAACATGGTTTATATCATATACAAACCCATATACTTGTTTTATCACTTAAAAATCATATGCATCCATGGAGGCATCTTTCTTCTAATTTTACTTTCCTAGGATGACTCATTTGTTTTTGTTTTTTTTTTTCCTTTTTAGTGCCTTGCCTTTGTTGATTATTTTCAATTTATTCCTGTTTGCACATGTTTGTACATGGCTATTTGCATGCAGTTATGCCCATTAGATCCTGATCTCCATGAGAACTTGTTTCCCCAATCTTTAGCACAGTGCCTAGCACTTATGTGCTTAGTAATTACTTATTTACTATCTCACTATATATAGCACTTTGAGAAATTTACAGTATTATATTGTTGGAGATGAAGCTCTCTAGTCACCTCAATTTAATATAACACAGGGGTCTCTAATCATGGGCTAGCAGTATCAAAAGGTGCTCAAAGATTAGGAGTCATTTCCTTCCACCATCCCTAGTTCCTTACATTATTTCTGTAGAAGATATGGAATGAAAGGAGAAGGAAGAAATAAGGGAAGAAGAAAAGGATCAAAAAAAGCTAAGTTATATTGCAATCTCACCTGCCAGACCAAGACAGATATTAATCATTATCATCTTCTTAAATGTACTACCAATTAGAATTATGAAAGTGCATTTTAAATAGTCCCCAGATTTAAACCCTCAAACTACTTCTAAAGCTGTATTTATTTCCTAAGAAATTAATTCATTCTTGTGTGGAGTTGCATTTTTAAGACTAGAGCTTTGCTATGGGCATGCCCAAATCACATAAAATGGAGGCACCCTACATCTCTAAGAAAACATACTGTGTTCCTTTACATTATGGGTTGGAATATCCTTTTTTCTTTGGCTGCATAACTGGAACAGGCTGCATTTTTAAAACTCTCAGGCTGGAACAGTTTTACTCTCCTTTTTGCTTCTTTTTGCTTTTTTTTTTTTTTCCTATTTTGCTTCTAAAGAGGGTAAATGTCCACCCACAGAGCAGATGCTATGACTTCAGAATCATTGACAGGGAAGGGACTCAAGCCATGGTAACTTTGGAACCAGAATTCCAGACCAAATTTTTCAATAAATAATGCAACACAGAGCTCCAGAAAAGACAGCATGCCTGGATCTCAAGGTCAAGTGGACTTTGGATTTGGAACTTGGAAATGACCCTGAACTGGGTACCTAATCTCCTTCCACTCCCCAAAACAGGAGATGTTTTAGGGTTGATATGCCTCACATACTAGGAATTTATTTGTTATATTTTTGAAGTAAATATCCTGTTGTTAAAACTAATCCAACTATTTTATGGTGAAATAGGGTAAAGAGGACCCTTGTAAAATTAGAGAAACCCTATCTGTGAGAGCTGAACTATTTGCAGAGAGCCTAGATACTACCAAACTCCCTCAAATGTACTTGAGTAATGCTGTGGGAAGGATAAAATGGAACAGACCTGGCCTTCAGGGGCTAGTGTGGTCACAGTTACATTAAATAGTAGCATATTAAATAACAAACTCTATTTTCCTTTCCTATTTCTCTTGGAAAGTGGCAATTAGCTGAATAAGAGAAACTATCCTGTATCCAAATGTCCCTCTATGGACCTCTAACAATCAGACCTTATAATAGTATAGACATAACATGGTCATTGATACCATGTTTGAGAAAGTCAATATTCCTGTGTATGGAATACAAATCAAGTTCAGAAGGTGGCCTGCTGTCTAAAGAGCACCATAACTGAATACAGAGACATTTATCACCTGAAGGTTATACAATAAGTGATGGATTTTTCCCCATAGAAGTCAGGACACATGAAAAAAAAATTGAAATTTTATTGAGGATAGTGGAGTAGCAACAGAAAAAAGAAATAATATTTAGTGTCACATAGCTTTGTAGGTATCAATACTGCTTGAAAACTTAGTATGACAGGTGTCCTCCACAGAGTCCTGTTCTGATACCTCAGTATGATATGGAGGTAACCCCCGGTATCTTGAAAACAGCAAAGGACAGGCTCTGGAGGATTCTACCCTACCAACAAGGTTTCAAGTATGGTCCTAACTACATACTTCAATGACAGAAATTAATAAAGATAAACAGAAGTTCAAAATTTCTAAGTTTATCAGTTATTAAGAGAATATATGAAATCTTTTAACAAAGTGGGTTGAAATGGCTTACTCAATTCAGCTAATGACCCAACGATGCCTGAGGACTGGCCTTTTAAACCTAGATGTGTCTTTCTTCTGATTGGTCTGATAGTTTATCATTTGGATCTGGCTATGATAAGATAATCCTGATTATTGGACATTTTAATAAGGAGGTGAAATGAGAGTCATCTTAGTGTCTTCCCATTCAGAAAATGGAAATAGTTCTCAGATAACAGGATTAGATTTGAAGGTAATTGGAGTGGTCTGCATGAGCTTTGGGTTGAATCAGCTATAATTGGGGTTGAGAGGATGGTGGGGTGAAGTTACATAGAAATTTCCATTTGAGTTGCATGGGTTGCATGGATGAGGTTACAAAGATGGATGATAGCAGAGCGGAGATACAAATTACAATGATAGAATTCAGGTTACCTGAGTAAAGGGTGGAATGATTAAAAGAGAAAAGCTTGTTTTTTGTTTCTCTGGAATGTTGTTTGTCCTTTTTTCTAAGAGGACCAAAGACAACCAAAGTGTTGTCTTGTATGAATTGGAGTGAGAGACAGAGGTGCATGAAGTTCTCAGACTCCCTCTTTCTCTTCCAGAGTCATCTAAGTCCAGTGGTAAGATAAAAATCAGGAGGACTGGCCATGGCCTGGGTCAATCTTGCATAACTGACTAAAAAAACTCTAGGCACTCCATTGCACCTGCTTCAGACACCTTTATGGTCACTGGAAGCACTTTTTCTCATCGCTCGTAACACTAGGGAAATCCTTACAAGTGTGGGGTAGACATTCCCCTAACTCACTTATGGATTTTGGGTCCTATTGGTTGCCCTCTACTTGGTTTAGCCCATCTGTCAAGACTATTTTCGCAGGGTGTGGCCACTTCACATGCTACAACTTCTTGGAGGCACAAGTGAGAGCTGTGTGACAAGTAGGTATCAAAGGTGGATGAGCAGCCAAGAAAAGGACACCAGAGTTGCTAGTCCTCCCTGAATATCCAACACACTCCTCCAGAATGTATGGTGAAGGGTGTAATTACAAAGATAAGGAGCTTAAACTTGCCCTGCATGGGAGAGTGTTAGATCTATGCCAACTTGATTGTCTTAAAAATAGAACTTAATTAGTGTACAATTTTACTATGTTATTTGTTTTACATATACCAACATAATTAAGTAAAGAGGAGCTCATCACTAACAGAGGATCTACTTGGGATAGAATTATTTTGCTTTGGAAACTCACAAAAAGAAATGGAAAAAAGTGAAATGACTCTTAGTTCAGTATAACCTTGTTCAGGAAGAAAGGTGCTTAGGAGCAATGTTTTTACCATCAAGTAGAAATAACTTATCTGATGGCATTTGAAATGTAAGATCCTTATTTAATGACTGATGAATTTTCAAGTGACTGGAGAAAATAGATTAAAATAATATTGACTTTCTTGTTGATGAAATCAGAAAATTAAACCAAAGTTTTACATAAATAAAAATATGACTTATAGTTTTGCCTTGGAGAAATAAGTAAAGAATTTGCTTTATCATATGTCTGAACAGAAAAAAAATATTATTTCATGGTATAGCTGGTTATCTCATATTTCAGTGATCTTAATGTGCCTTTCAAAGAAGATTACTGATGCATTTTGAGGTTGCTGGGAAACCAAAAAAGGTCAGGGTATAGGCTGAGCTTGGCTGAAAAGAATTCAAGCATTCAAGCTTTCTTTCAGTCAAAGTACCCAGGGTTTATTATAATGCCAGTAGAATGGACCATATTCCTAAGGAAACTGCAGCTTGTTGGGATGAGATATGATACTTATATACAAAAAAAAAAATAGATAGCCGAGAAAATTTAGATGGGATTAAGAAGTGGTAAATAGTCTGAGTTAAATCAGGCACAACATTTGAAAGGGTTTTAGGTGAGATTAAGGAGGCATCTGGGGTGGGTCAGGAGAATCATAGTCAAAGGACTATTGAGTATGTAGGTAGGCTGGGTCAGATGCCTCTGGTGAGAGGCCAGTGAAAAGTTCAGGCCTGGGTTGTCGAAATGTATGGGGAAATTCAGGGTCCCAGGTCCATTACTCCATCGCTACCATTAAAATACCTTTATTTTTGTAGTAATGCTTGTCAGAGATAAATGGTAGATAAATTTAATGGAGAACTCTTCAACAACTTCAAAGGAAAGGCTGTCAAAGAGATATAATGTAAAAAAAAAGCTGGAAAATATAGTTTTAGAGAAAGGAATGAGAAGTCAAAGGCTTGTAGACATTATTAATTTATCCATTAATATTTTATCCAAGGAAAAAGAGTCCAATGATACTAGATATATTGAGAACCAAAAGTCTCCTATTATATATTAAAATATAGTAAATTTCTGTTTACTAGTAAATTTTAATGATCTTTTTTGCATATAATCGGGCTACTGATTTCTTAAAAGTCAAGATCAGATAGGAAAATAAAAAATGAAAAAATATACCACATATAATGGAGTCATGGCCAGCTTGACCAATTTAAAGAAGTTTTTGATATCAATAAATGGAAAGAAAATAAAGAGACATTGAAACAGTTGATTTGCAATTTCATAAGAAAATTTAAATTATGGTAAATCAATTTCAAGACTAAAAGAGTCCAGAAATGAGTTCAACCAATAGACATTTGTTCTTCTTGACAAGCAGAGGATTATGACAACCAGGGACAATATTGGTTTAGTCTATAAATTCATGTTACAGTTCTTTCAGAGGAGGATAGTGGGAAGATTATGAGCAACAACAGTAAGAAATAGTGGAAGGAAAATCTGTAGAGAAAACAAGATAACATTGTGTTTATTTTTTAGAGAATATATATATATATGGAGGAATGAATGCATGTGTTAGGTGTGTGTGTCTGTGTGTGTGTGTCTGTGTGTGTGTGTTCTTCACAGAAAAATACTGCCTTAAAGGCTTTACTCAAATAAGATGTTACCTGTGGATATGACAATATCATACAAGATTCCTTGCAAGATATAATGCCAGTAGCATTGATGTCCCCTCTGGTTATTTACATTAAGTGAATTAGAAAACATGGAGATAGACAGTATGCTTTCCAGGGTTGTTTGTCACTATCACAGTGGGATGTTCAGGACAAAATGAAAATTAAAGAAGGATTCACTCTAGATGATGAAATTCTCCAGAAGCTCCTGTTTGGGTTTAGCATTGTTTTGATTGAATCTATGGACTGAATTACAAATTCTTTTAAATAAGATTCCTAATCCTTCAAACAATTTGACTTATCATTGAGGGACAGGGAGTAGGGAGTCACAACTAAAAGAAGATGCCTATTACTAAAGCTATGAAATTCAGTTGTACATAAAATCTGTTGGATTGTTCCCTTTAGTACCTATGTTCTGGACAGATTCTGCATATGGATAAAAATTTGGGCACAGAATTGAATAGAAAGGAGAGAGCAAGCTGGATTGCCTTTAGAAAAATTGTGTAGTAGTTTGAATAATGCCAAAACTCTCTCTGAAACAAAGTATCCATTGTTTAAAAAAGAAAAATAATATTATTCTAATAATGTATGGTTTCAGCTTATCACAGTGCCCAAAGAGCCAAATTTAAGGGTCATCCAAAACACAATTCAAAGCTGCAAAGTAGCATGAGTAGTTTGGCAAGACATAAGCTACCAAAAATGATATAGGGAGCAGCAAATGAACAAAAATAGGTGCAATGAAAAGAGTATGACCTATAAAGGCCCACTGGGCATGAAGAATAAATGATAAATAGCCCATATGGTCGTATGCACACTATTTTAGTAGATATCCACATTTCTGTTTTCCTCCTCTGCTAAAACTCTCCAGTTCCTTTACTTTAGACCTAAAAGCTTTACTGGTGAGAATTTATCATATCTTGGTACCTTCAGACTCAACATGCTACAGATATGGGATAATGAACTGAGCACAATTCTTCCATCTGTGAACTGGAATACAACTCCCTCCACCTTGTGTGAAATTTTAACTCACCAATTAAAGGACTTTCTTGCCATGCTTTCTATGTGTATGACCCTCTCCACAAGAAAGCATCCTGTTGTGATATCATCTATTCTGGGAGAGCGCAAAGGTTCCCTAAATCCAGGAACCAGTTTGACCATTCAGTCACCAGTTTATCTAAATAAACCAGCTATTGTAACATCCCCTCGCAATAGCTTTTTGTCTGAAGCCTTCTCCCTTCTTTGTGATTTAAGTAAATATAACCCCCAAGTATTTTCACTTTGTAGAGTCTCTGTCCCCTGTGAATGGGGCTTCCCTTGATGGCAAATCAGTGGAACTTAAAACCCTAAGATAAGTATGCTATTTTGGGGGTCTCATTATTCCCCCATTTCTATAGATGGATCCCTCCTCCTTGATTTTTTGCTCATGCTGTGGAAACAAAGCTCAATATTACAGTTCTGAAAGGATATTTCAATCAATTTCCCTAACACTCCACTTAAGGTTCTCTGACTTCTAAGAACAAAACACTCTCTGTTGGCCATAACTCCTGAATATATACTGTCTTTCCCTTTAGAACATAAAGTCATTAAGGGCAGAATAGGCTTCATTTTTTTCATTTATCTCTCTAGCACTTAGCCCCAAACTTGGCACCTAGTAAAAATGTAACTGTTTCATTTAAATTAATTCCTTTTCTCTAATCTTAGAAGCATGCTAATTTTTTTATAGAAATGTTATTAGTGATATTGGACTATATCTACATATACATTTATTTACCTCATCCCTCCATGGTATGAGAATAAGAAACATTTATTTTTTAAAGAAGCAAGATGCTGAAGTATGTCAAATAAATCTTTGTTTTTTTTTTGCAAATAGTGAATTATGAGGGAGTTATTTTTTTTCTTTAGCTTTTAATAGAACTCATTTTGAAATTTTATTTGCATAGAGGAAAGTTTTTTCCCTGAAGAAAATATTCCTCTATTCCTTTCGGAGTTGGAGGAGGGGCTGTGGGTATAGGGTATTGTTATATTATTACACACAAATGATATGTTCATTAATTTTACAGAATTAATTTTTCCCCTCACTTCTTGTTATTGGTGTTTTATGAACAATGGGAAGAGTTACTTGTCAGGCATTTATTTATAAATGGAGGTAATAAAAAGATGTAGGAGATCCTCTCATGATGGAGCATACACATTCCTGAAGTTAGTCACAGTCCCCTCTGCCCTGAATCCATGATTGTGGAGGTAGAAAAGCTTATGACACCTGGTGTACACTGAGGAGATGAAGAGATAGATCTCTGATAGCAGGTCTTTCAGGGCCAGCTTTTGAGTAGACATGACCTTGATCACAGTCAGAACATGGAAGAAAGAAGAGTCTTTCCCTACCAAAGCAAGAGGGGGAAGTGGGAGGCAGAGAACTGGGAGTGATGGAAGGGAAGGGAAGGGAAGGGAAGAGGGAGGAGGGAAAAGAAAGGAGGGATTGAGAAAGTACTAAATGTGATCCAATCTTACAGTCCCTGTTAGATAAATCCAGGGTGAAATTCATTGTCAATTCATTGTATATGACATAACAATAACAATGATAATGATAATAATAATTATAGATAATTATTTACTGTTTTAAGTATTATAGATATATATTATAGGATATATTGTCATGTCATTTGACTATCAAAACAACACTTTGAGGAAGATAGTAATAGTACCATAGTACTATTAGTACATATGTACATTAGTACATATATCCATACGTGTGTGTATACACACATACACAATGCATATGTATATACACACATATATAACATACACATGCATCCCTGTACATACATTTAGGTAAAGAAATACTTAGAATTAAAAAAAAAAAAGTATTCTGATCTGCTAATGCAATACATTGACTAAAAAGTTGCTTATAACAATCTGGACAAGGTATTTTTCATCTAATTTCTTTCTGCTCAACCTCAGAGCCATTATCCAAAGCACAGATGGATCAAGGGATATGAATGGTTTTCAGTAGGAAAATGCAAACTAATAAGATACATATAAACTTACTAAGAATAATAGAAACACAATTAAAAGCAAGTCATACTCATAAAATTGACAATGAAAAATGATAAAAATCATCAGAGTTTGGAAGTGTTTGTGGTTCATCCTTCTTGACGAAGAAGCCCCATGCCATCAGAGAAATGATGACATGACTTGCACTTGACCCTGCTTTGAGTGAGGGAGGACTGGACAGGTCACCAGCCTCACTTCTCCTCCAGAGCCATCTGAATCCAGTGAACAGATATTCTTCAGGATGACTGGAGATGACCCAGGATGCACTGGGAGAATGTGGGCCCTTTAGGGCAAGTCTTTGCAGATACTCACTTAGGGTGAGACAACACTCATTGGTTGAATAGGCCTGTTTAAGAATAGCCAGGGGCATGGCGCCTTTTAATGGGTTCAAGTAAATGAAAGACATCAGGGTGGGGTGGGAACAGCAACAGTTACTATAGATAACCAAGCTCAAGCTAGGAGGGTCCAGAGGAGGCCCTAGGCAGGATCCCAATGGAGTTTCAGAGTGCAGTAGATTTGAGGTTTTGGGAAAGGACAAGACAGGACAGGGGCCAGGACAGGAAAAAGGGAAGGGAAGGGAAGGAAAGGGAAGGAAGGCAGGGGAGGGGAGGGGAGGGAAAGGGAAGGGAGAGGAGAAAAAGGAAGGGAGGGAAGGGAAGGGAAGGGAAGGAAGGGAAGGGAAGGGAAGGAAGGGAAGGGAAAAAGCAAAGGAGCCAGTAAAATCCAAGTCAGCTGGACATCTTTTTGGCCATCCAAGTTTACGTTCCTTTGGAGAGAAGAGGAAGGGGAGGGGGAGGCAGACAGGAGAGGAAGAGGTGAGTTACCCAGCTAGCTGCATCTACTCGCAGGATTGTGTTTCACCGTTGTCATTGAAAGTGTTAGCACAAGACAGGCATGCCAACCTCTCCCTAAAAACCACTCCCCTTTTTCAGTTGGCTTACCCTATTAGAATTTTAAAAAAATTGTCATGATATTTGTATTTGTATCCTAAGTGCTTAGGCAGTGTGCCTCTCACATAGTAAACACTTCATGCACTTTCTTTTCTCTCTTCATTCAAACCAGTTAAACGTTTATTCTCTTGTACCCTTGAGTTCCTCATCACCATGCCTTGCTACTCAATCTACCATGTCACCTCGATGCTCATTCATTTCTAGGCCCAAGTACCGAATTGCTTTAATCTTCTCCATTCCTACATGTATGCTGCTGAATAATGGTGGGGGAAATGAATCAAGAGTTACGGGTTCTACAACCAATGTTTATTATATATTCTCAACCAGGTCCTCACAGGAACATGATAACCATTTTTTTCTTTTTTTTTCCACTTTAAATTTATTTATTTATTTTTAGTTTTCACATTCACTTCCACAAGGTTTTGAGTTCCAAATTTTCTCCCGATATATCCCCTCTGCCCACCCCAAAACAGCATGCATTCTGATTATCATTTCCCCCAATCTGTCCTCCCTTCTGTCACACCCCTCCTCACATTCCAATGTCTCTCCCTTCCTCACTTTCCACCCATCCCCACTGACAAGGCAAGCAATTCAGTATAGGTTATACATGTGGAGTTATGCAAAACACTTTCATAAAAGTCATGTTGTGAAAGACTAAATTTATTTCCCTTCATCCTTTCCTGTTCCTCCATTTATTCTATTCTCTTCTGACCCTATCCCTCCTGGAAAAAGTTTACTTCTGATTACCCCGTCCTCCCATTTGCCCTCTCTCATATCATCTTCCCAGCCCCCAAGTTTATCCCCTTCTCCCCTATTGTCCTGTAGCATCAGATAGATTTTCATACAAAATTAAATGTGAATATTATTCCCTCCTTATGCCAAATGTGATGAGAGTAAGGTTTCACTCTTTCTCTCTCACCTCTCCCCTTTTCCCTCCATTTCCCTCCCAGTTTTTTCTTGTTTTTTTTTTTATGTGAGATAATTTGCCCCATTCCATTTCTGCCTTTCTCCTCCTAATATATTCCTCTCACCCTTTAATTTAATTTTTTTAGATATCATCCCCTTCCTATTCAACTCACCTTGAGCCCTCTGTCAATATTTTATATAATCTCTCCAACAAGCCTAATACAGAGAAAAGTCTCAAGAGTTGTAGATATTATCCTTTCATGTAGGAATGTAAACAGTTCAACTTTACCAAGTCCCTTATGATTTCTCTCTCCTGTTTACCTTCCCATATTTCTCCTTGATTCTTGTGTTTCAAAGTCAAATTTTCTGCTCAGCTCTGGTCTTTACATAAAGAATGCTTTAAAGTCTTCTATTTCATTGAATGATCACTCCCCCCATATTATACACAGTTTTTGCTGGATAATTCCTGGTTTTAATCTTAGCTTCTTTGACTTCTGGAATATCATATTTGGAGCCACTTGATCATTTAAGGTAAAACTTACTAGACCTTGAGTTATCCTGATTACATTTCCACAATACTCAAATTGTTTCTTTCCGGCAGCTTGAAATATTTTCTCCTTGACCTGGGAGCTCTGGAATTTGACTACAATATTCCTAGGAGTTTTCCTTTTGGAATCTCTTTCTGTAAGGGATCAGTGGATTTTTTCTATATCTGTTTTATCTTCTGGTTCGACAGTATCAGGTGAGTTTTCCTTGATAATTTCTTGAAAGATTATATCTAGGCTTGCTTTCTGATCATGGCTTTCAGGTAATCCAACTATTTTTAAGTTGTTCATTCTGGATCTGTTTTCAAGGTTAGTTGTTTTTGCAATGAGATATTTCACTTTGTTTGGTATTTTTTCATTCGTTGATTTTTGTTGTATAATTTCTTGATTTTTCAGAGTCATTAGCTTCCATCTGATCAATTCTAATGTTTAAGGAATTATTTCCTTCAGTGAACTTTTGGATCTTCTTTTCCATCTGGCCAGTTCTGTTTTTTAGTGCATTCATCTCCTTATTGCCATTTTGGATATCTTTTGCTATTTGGGTTAGTCTATTTTTTAGTAGTATTTTCTTCAGCATTTTTTGGGCTCTCCTCTAGCAAGCAATTAATTGTTTTTTTCATGATTTTCTTGCATCATTTTCATTTCTCTTTCCAATTTTTGCTCTAGTTCTCTTACTTGATTTTCAAAATCCTTTTTGATCTCTTCCATGGCCTGAGACCAACTCCCATTTTTCATGGAGGCTTTGGATGGAGGAACTTTGACTCTATTGCCTCCTTCTGGCTGTATGTTTTTTTTTTTAATTTTTTAAATTTTATTAATTTTTGGTGTACTATAATATAATTTAGATTATTTTCCCCTACCTATTCCCTACTTCCCCTTTCCCTTGCAAATATGGTATACAATTTTATATAGGTTCTACATATACATTCCTATTAAATACATTTTCACTATATTCATGCTGTGTAGAAGAATTAAAATGAATGGGAGAAATCATACAATAAACCAAAATGTAATACAAAAGAAAATGATCTGCTACATTCTTCAGTTGAATTCCATACTTCTTTCTCTGGATGTGGAAGGCATTTTGCCTTAAAAGCCAATCAGGAATATTTTTTAAGTCCTTGTATTGCAATGAAGTTCCAAGCCTACCAGAAAATAACTCTTGCACATTGTGGTAGTTGCTGTGCACAAAATTCTCCTGGTTCTGCTCCTTTTGTGCAGCATAAGATCTTATAAGCCTTTCTAGGCCTCTCTTAAGGCTTACACTTCAACATTTTTTTTTAAAATAAATTTATTTATTTAACTTTTTACATTCATTTTCACAAAATTTTGGGTTCCAAATTTTCTCCCCATTTGTCCCCTCCTGCCACTCCAATACACCAAGCATTCTAATTTCCCCTATCACTAATCTGCCCTCTCTTCTATCATCCCTCCCTTACCTTGTCCCCATCTTCTCTTTTGTCCTGTAGGGTCAGATAACTTTCTATTCCCCATTACCTGTACTTCTTATTTCCTAGTAACAAGAACAATTCTCAACAGTTATTCCTAAAACTTTGAGTTCCAACTTCTCCCCATCCCTCCCTCCCCACCCATTCCCTTTGGGAAGGCAGGCAATTCATTATACACCATATTTGTGTAGTTTTGCAAATGACTTCGATAATAGTCATGTTGTATAAGACTAACTATATTTCCCTCCATCCTATCCTGCCCCCCATTGCTTCTATTCTCTCTTTTGATACTGTCCCTCCCCAAGAGTGTTGATTTCAAATTTCTTCCTTCTCCCATTGCCCTCCCATCCATCATTCCCCCCACCTGCTTATCTCCTTCTCTCCCACTTTCCTGTATTGTAAGATAGGTTTTCATACCAAAATGAGTGTGCATTTTTATTCCTTCCTTTAGTCAAATGTGATGAAAGTAAACTTCATGTTTTTCTCTCAGCTCCCCTCTTTTTCCCTCCACTAAAAAGTCTTCTGCCTGCCTCTACTATGAGAGATAATTTGCCCCATTCCATTTCTCCCTTTCTCCTCCCAATACATTTCTCTCTCACTGTTTACCTTCTTTTTTTAAGATATGATTCCATCCTATTCAATTCACTCTGTGCTCTCTGTCTCTGTCTGTGCGCACATGTGTGTATGTGTGTGTGCTCACGTGTGTGCATGTGTGAGCACGCATGTGTGCGTGCATGTGTGTGTGTAATCCCACCAACTACTCACATACTGAAAAGTTTCAAGAATTACAAATATTGTCTTTCCATGTAGGAATGTAAACAGTTCAACTTTAGTAAGTCCCTTGTGACTTCTCTTTGCTGTCTACTTTTTCATGCTTCTTTTCATTCTTGTGTTTGAAAGTCAAATTTTCTTTTCAACTCTGGCCTTTTCATCAAGAATGGTTGAAAATTCTTTACTTCATTGAAAGACCATATTTTCCCCTGAAGTATTATACACAGTTTTGCTGGGTAGGTGATTCTTGGTTTTAGTCCTATTTCCTTTGACTTCTGGAATGTCATATTCTCCACCCTTTGATCTCTTAATGTAGAAGCTGCTAGATCTTGTGTTATCCTGATTGCATTTCCACAATACTTGAATTGTTTCTTTCCAGCTGCTTGCAATATTTTCTCCTTGACCTGGGAATTCCGGAATTTGGCCACAATGTTCCTAGAAGCTTCTCTTTTTGGATCTCTTTCAGGCGGTGATTGATGGATTCCTTCAATACTTATTTTGCCCTCTGGTTCTAGAATATCAGGGCAGTTTTCCTTGATAATTCCATGAAAGATGATTTCTAGGCTCTCTTTTTCATCATAGCTTTCAGGTAGTCCCATAATTTTTAAATTGTCTCTCCTGCATCTATTTTCCAGGTCAGTTGTTTTTTCAATGAGATATTTCCCATTATCTTCCATTTTTTCATTCTTTTGGTTGTGTTTTGTGATTTCTTGGTTTCTCATAAAGTCATCAGCCTCCATCTGTTCCATTCTAATTTTGAGAGAACTATTGTCTTCAGTGAGCTTTTGAACCTCCTTTTCCATTTGGCTAATTCTGCTTTTATAAAACATTCTTCTCCTCATTGGCTTTTTGAACCTCTTTTGCCAATTGAGTGAGCCTATTTTTCCAGGTGTTATCTTCTTCAGCATTTTTTTGGGTCTCCTTTAGCAAGGTATTGACCCGTTTTTCATGCTTGTCTTGCATCTCTCTCATTTCTCTTCCCAGTTTTTCCTCCATCTGTCTAACTTGATTTTCAAAATCCTTTTTGAGCTCTTCCATGGCCTTAGGCCATTGAATATTTATTTCAGATGTTTGGGATACAGAGGCCTTGACTTCTATGTCTTTACCTTAGGGTAGCATTGTTCTTCCTCATTAGAAAGGAAAGGAGGAAATATCTGTTCACCAAGAAAGTAACCTTCTATGGTCTAATTTTTTTTTTTCCTTTTCTGGGCATTTTCCCAGCCAGTTACTTGACTTCTGAGATGCCTTTCAACATCCACCTCGCCTCCAGATCCACCCAGCTAGTGCTTGGGGTCTGAGATTCAAATGCTACTTCTGAGCCTCAGGGCTTTCAGTGGGGGCAGTGCTGCTATTCAGTATGAGATTAAATTCAGGTGCTCAGGTGTGGGCAGGGCTGCTATTCAGTGTGAGAGTAAGTTCTGGTGCTCAGGTAGGAGCAGGGTGGCCACATGGGGCTCAGTTCCCTCAGGGGCTTTATGTGGAGATCTTCAACAATGGATCCGAGCTCCTGCTGGCTCTGGGAGCCACTGTGCACCACTGCCTCTCCTACTGCCCCCCAAGGTGACCCGAGTTATGGGGACACCCCGCTCTCCTCTCAGCAAGCCAGACAGGCTCTCTTACTAACCTCTGGCATCTGTGGGTGGATGGGCCTGCGTGGCTGCTGGAGATTCCATCCCTGAAGCCCGCTTAGATCTGGTCCTCTTAATGCCGCACGGCCAAGTCAGGGCTGGCCTTTGCTCCGGGTCTGGTGCCCGATGGACCTTTGGTGTCATTTTTTCAGGGCTCTCTGGAACAGAAATCTCCTCCTCTCTGTTGTTGTGCAGCTTCCATTGCTCCAGAATTTGTTGGGAGTTCCTCTTTATGGGTAATTTATGGGTTGTGGGTTCAGAGCTAGCATATGTGAATCTTTCTACTCCACCATCTTGGCTCCTCCCCTCTGTTCAATATTTCTTATAGCACAATGGTATTCCATCACACTCATATACCATAATTTATTCAGACTTTACCCATTTGATGGGCATGCCCTTGATTTCCAGTTTTTGGCCACCACAAAGAGTGCTGCTATAAATATTTTTGTGGATGTTGAACCCTTTCCTATTTTTATGATCTCTTAGGGATACAGTCCTGGAAGCAATATTTCTTGGTCAAATGGTATGCATATTTTTGTAACCCCTTAGGCATAGTTCCAAATTGCTTTCCAGAATGGTTGGATCAGCTCACAGCTCTACCAACAATGAATTAGTTTTTGTAATGCATTATTCTCATGATGTTACTATATTCTTTTTGGTAAAATCTTAGCATCTATATTCATTATTTTAACATCCATATTCATTAGAGCAATTGGTCTATAATTTCCTTTCACTGTTTTATCTCTTCGTGATTTAGGTATCAAAACAATATTTGTATCACAAAAAGAATTTGGAAGGACTCCTCCTTCCCCAATTTTCCCAAGTAGTCTATATAGTATTACAATTAACTGTTCTTTAAATGTTTGATAGAATTCACTTGTAAATCTATCCAGTCCTGGAGGTGTTTTCCTAGGGAGTACATTAAAGGCTTGCTCAATTTCTTGTTCTGAGATGGGGTTGTTTAAGTATTCAATTTCCTCTTCTGTTAATCTGGGCAATTTATATATTTTTTAAAGCAAGCATTCATCTCACTTACATTGTTGAATTTATGGGTATAAAGTTGGGTGAAGTAATTTCTAATTATTGTTTTAATTTCCTCCTCACTGGAGGTGAGATCACCCCTTTCATTTTTGATATTGGTAATTTGGTTTTCTTCTTTCTTTTTTTTAATCAAATTGTCCAAAGATTTATTGATTTTACTGTTTGTTTTTTTTTAAATAAAACCAACTCTTTATTTTATTTATTTCTTCAACAGTTTTCTTAATTTCAATTTTATTAATCTCTCCTTTGGTTTTCATTGTTTTTAATTTGGTATTTACTTGGGGATTTTCAGTTTCTTTTTTACAGCTGCATACCCAATTTACTTATCTTCTCTTTCTACATTTTATTCATGTAGGCATTCAAAGATATACAGCTTCTCCTAAGAACTACTTTTGTGGTATCCTATAAGATTTGGTAGGTTGTCTCATTATTGTCATTCTCTTGAATGAAGCTGTTGATTGTTTCTATAATTTCTTTATTAACCCACTCTTTCTTTAGGATTAGATTACTTAATTTCCAATTAATTGTTGGTCTATCTTTCCATGGCCTTTTACTACATATAATTTTAATTGCATTATGATCTGAGAAGGATGCATTGACTATCTCTGCCTTTCTGCACTGGATGCAATATGCCCTAGTACAATGTCAATTTTTTGTATATGTACCAGGTATCACTGAGAAAAAGCTATATTCCTTTCTCTCCCTCTTCAGTTTTCTCCAGAGATTTATCATATCTACTTTATCCAGAATTTTATTCACCTCCTTAACTTCTTTCTTGTTTATTTTAAGGTTAGATTTATCAAGTTCAGAAACGGGGAGGTTGATGTCCCTCACTAGTATAGTTTTGCTGTCTATTTCTTCCTGTAACTCCCTTAACTTTTCCTCTAAGCATTCAGATGCTATACTACTTGGAGTATTTATGTTTAGTAATGATATTGCTTCCTTTTCTGTGGTGCCTATTAGCAGGGTATAGTTTCCTTCTGTATCTCTTTTAATTAGATCTATTTCTGCTTTTGCTTTGTCTGAGATTAGGATTGCTACCCCTGCTTTTCTTACATCAGTTGAAGCACAATACATTCGTCTCCAACATTTTACCTTTACCCTTTATGTATCCCCCCATTTCAAATGAGTTTCTTGTAAACAACATACCGTTGGATTACAGTTTTTAATCCGTTCTGCTGTCTGTCTCAGTTTTATTGGACAATTCATTCAATTCACATCCACAGTTATAATTACTTGCTGTGTCTTTCCCTCCATCCTTGTTTCCACCATTTGTGCTTTTAGTTCTCCCTTCTCCCTTCCTTTCCATGTTAGAGGTTTAATTTTTTACTATCACCTCCCCCAGTCTTCCCTTCCTTCTTTCAGTCCCCCTCTCTTTTACTGCTCTTTACCCTTACTACTTCTTCCCTCCCTTTTAGCCTCCTCTCCTTTCTTTCCTCTTTCCCCTCCTACTGCCTATAGAGCTAGTTAGATTTACATACTTAATTAAGTTTGTTTTTCCCTCCTTGAACCAAATCAGATGAGAATAGCTCTCAAACAATGCTCATCTCCCTCCTCTCTTTCCTTCTATTATAATTTTGTACTTCCTGTGATGTAATTTACTACTTTCTGCTTCCTCCTTTTCACATCTCCTGTTACAATCCCCTCACATGCTTAAATCACATTTTTGTCATCACATAATTTACTTTATATCCATTCTTTCTATCTCTGTATATTCCTTTTATATTTCATAATAGATATATAATTATCAAAATTAATGACCATCATCTTCCCTTATAGCGAGGTAAAGAGTTTGCCCAAATTGAGTAACAAGTTTTCTTTTCTCCTGTTTACCTTTTTATTTCTTTCTTGAGATGTATGTCTAAAGATCAAATTTTCCATTGAATTCTGGCCTTTTTATCAGGAATGTCTGGAAATCCCTTATTTCATTGAATATCCATCGCCTTGCCTGAAATGTTACACTAAACTTTGCTGGGTAATTTATCCTTGGTTGTAGTCCCAGCTCCTTTGCCTTGTGAAATAACATATTCTACTTCCTTTGATCTTTAATGTAGAAGCTGCAAGGTCCTTTGTGATCCTGACTGTAGCTTTTCTATATTTGAATGGTTTGTTTCTAGCTTCCTGTAGTATTTTCTCCTTCACTTGATAGTTCTGGAATTTGGCAGCAATATTTCTTCAGGGTTTTTAGATTGGGACCTTTTTCAGGAGGTGAACAGTGCATCCTTCTGATGACTATTTTGTTCTCTGGATCTAGAACTTCTGGGCAGTTTTCTTGGAAGATATTGTCTAGACTCTTTTTTTTTTTTTATGACTTTCTGGTAGGCCAATAATTCTTAAATTTTTCTTCTGGAACTATTTTTCAGATCAGTTGTTTTTTCAATTAGATATTTTACATTTTCTTCTATGTTTTCATTCTTTAGATTTTGTTTGACTGATTCTTAATGTCTCATAGAGTCATTAGCTTGTACTTGTCCAATTCTAATTTTTATCAAATTGTTTTCTTTGGTTAACTTTTGCATTTCTTTTTTCATCTGTTCAATTATTCCATTTAAGGAATTATTTTCTCCAGTTAGTTTTCGCAATTCCTTTTCCATTTGTCCACTTTTCCCAGTTAGGTTTTGAGCTTCCTTTTCCATTTTCTCAATTTTCCATTTAAAAGAGTTGTTCTCTTCAGTGAATTCTTTCTTTATACTTTTAAAACATTGGCCAATTTTTCTTCTGTTTCCTTCTTCAGCTGTTCCAGGAGCGTTGTCTGTGCCTATAAGCATTTTCATAGTCCTTTCTAAAGTTTCAGATGTGAGTACAGTCTTAACACTGACCTCTTTGGTATTCATATTTTGGCCCTTGTCCCCATAAAAAGATTCTATGGTCTTTTCCTTCCCTCTTTGCTTCTTGCTCATGATGGTGAGGCTTAGTGTGCTGTAGCCTCTGGCTATTTCACTTAAATGCTGAACAACCTGGTGTTGAGCTGGCTGGTGTGTGAAAGCAAAGGCAGGTGAATTCTGTTTGTGTTTCCCCAGATTAGCCCTGGAGCTAGCTTGTTGCATGTCAAGGAGGTGTGGTCCGATCACAGGAGATCTCCTCAGTTGAGCTAGAGGAAAGGCAAGCTCAGCACTTGGTGATCCTGACTGCCTTATTGTCTTCCTGTTTCCCATGAAGCACTGAGGCATGCCTGGGTCCTATAGGGAGGCTCCACCCTCCTGGACCTCCAGCTGTCTGGGACAGCTCAGTCCTCTAACACAGTAAGAGGAATCCTCCTTAACTATTTTCCTAGATTAGGGTGCTACAAGACTGTTTGCCCCTTCTGCTGATTCTACTGATCCAGGATTTTTCTGAGGAAATATTTTTTGGTTCTTTCATCATCAACAAGGGAAAGGGGAGAGAGCATTTACTGAGTCAGCCAACTGGAAGCACTGTCTGTTGAGTTTGATTTCTCTATATTTTCTCTGAAGTTTAGTGTGCTGACTTTTTCCCTTGAACCAAGTCAATGACACATGTACTTGATTAAATTGAATGTTGAACCCTCAAAAGTTGCTTTTCTTTTGGAAATGAAAATCTAAGAACCTATGATAGCAGGCCCCCTTGTATATATTGGGGTGCTTGCTATTATAAACGTAATTCAAAACTATTTTCCAGAATGGTTGGACTAATTTCTATTATCAGTATATTAGTTTGCCTATTTTTTCTACTTATTCAACACTATTTATTTCCATCTTTTATCATCTTAACCAGTTTGTTAGTAGTGATTGAAGCAAACTTATAGTTGATAATGGTTTGCATTTCTTTAGAGAACATTTTTTCATGTCCTTTTGCTATTTCTCCATTGAAAAATATTTTATTATATGGTTTTGTAACATTTGAATATGTTTTATACATCAGAGCTTTATCAGAATTGTTGGGCAAAAAACATATTTTTATCCAATAAATGACTTCCTTTATTAACTTAGCTGTATTGATTTTATTGGATTCAGCAGTATAATCAAAATTGTTCCCTGAGAATTATTTTATCCTCCAGCTTCTCTATATATCTTCTAATCTTGAAATGTCACAATATCCAAATAAAAAATAAGTATAAGTAACCCAGAACACAATGGAAAGACACATCTGCTTCACTGGTATCTTTTTCCTAATTATAGAATTTTGCATAATATCCTTTGTGTGTGTGTGTGTGTGTGTGTGTGTGAATGTATGTGTAATTGTTGGAAATATGAAAGCTGTGATGCCTATCATGAATATTTTCATTGTCTTTTGGGTCACCTCCAACTTTCATCCTTCAGACATTTCAGAGTCCTCAAAAAATGTATTCTTTCACGTAACAACCATAAGACGTGTCTAGGAGTATACCAATGTTATAGAGATAGTTTTTTCTTTTAAGGGTTTAACAACATTATCACTAATCACAGTTTACATTCTAGGGGTATCTTTAAAAAATATTGACAACATATATGCATGGAAAAAGTTAGCAACTCATGGAAGTGGAATTGGGATGACTCAGTCTTACACCAAATATTAATTTAAAAAAATAATCCAATGAACAGGAAGACTTCAGAGAAGCCTGGAAAGATTCATATGATCTGATTCTGAGTGATAGGAGCAGAACCAGGAGAACTTTGTACACAGCAGCAACCACAGTGTCTGAGGATTTTTTCCTTAGAACTTCATTGTGATGCAAGGACTTAAAAAATTCCCAATGATCTTTTAAGGTAAAATTCCTTCCACATCTGGAGAAAGAAGTGTGGAATTCAATTGCAGAATGTAGCAGATCATTTTCTTTTGTATTATGTTTTGGTTTGTTTTATAATTTCTCCCATTTATTTTAATTTTTTTTATGCAACATGACTAAGGGGAAAATGTATTTAATAGGAATGTATATGTAGAACCTATATAAAATTGTATGCCATCAGGGAGGGAGGGGGGAAGTAAGGGGAAAAGAGGAGAGAGAAGGAAAAAAATCTAACATATAGAAGTGATTGTAGAAATAAATATAGAAATAAAATTAATATAATAAATATAGATTGTAGAAAATAAATATAATAATAAAAATAGTAAGATTCAGAGAAAGGCTTCCAACACATAGAATACATCTTTTAGAATTTGAAGTAGATGAAATGTGATTTGCCCATATGGAGGGAGTGTCTATACTGATGAAACCAGGGGTCTTTTAATTTATTTAAACATTCAAATATTACATTAATTTAACACTAATAATTTAAAAATTAGATCCAATTGTATTAATAGATACATGAATAATTTGTGAATTGTGTCTTATGAATGTCAAGGCTTGGCATTTTTTGTTATTTTTAATGTGTGGATGATTTGCATCTAAAAACTGGTGGTAAAGTACCTGAGATGCCACATTCACACATATAAGTGCTTTCCAACCCCCTCCCCCCCACCCCCCACCTTTTAAGTCAGCAAAAACGTTTAGTTATTCTCTAAATTACTCAACTTTTAAAGAAGGAATAGGAGATGTGCTTTGTGGGTGTTCCATTTTCTTATCAGGGAAGAAGTTCTTCTCATGAAACATTTATAGATGTGATACTAAAAACAATTCATGAATGCATCACTGAGCTTGCATGGAACATCACAATACAATTTTCTGTTCCCAGGAAGTAATTATCTACCCACATACATAGTACTAAACCTTCTTCTCAGGCTCATTATTATTGGAATGCATCCTAAACAAGAATTTATTTTCAATACCAAAGGTCATCATAATCTTTGCTTTGTAGCATTTAATCCTAATGTCAATCATTTAAGAGTTCAGGAATCATCATAGTGGTAACAAATTAACAGGAAAAAAGAAAAGAAAAATGTAACATGGCTAAAATGGAAAATGCGATTGTGCACCAATTTCTCTTTTTTCAAAATTTGTTTTGTTGTTGGGTTCTTTGTTTTGTTTCGTTTTTGTCTTGCCTCCAAGAGTGGAAGAGTAAGGTGATGTGTACATCAACCATGCTACAGATCTTTTATGTTACTGAGGAAAAGGAGAGCACTTGGAATAACAATGTCGTTTATATCAAGGAAAGAAAGGATTAAGAAGGAATATATGGCAAAAAGTGGGAAATCTTTAAAAAAATAAAACTTGCCTACTATTTGCCAGGAAGTATGTTAGGTACAGGAAATATGAGGACAAAGAATGAGAACCAAGTTCCCCTCAAGGATGTTACAATAATTTAGGCAAAAGATAAAAAGATTTTGAGTCAGAAGAGTAGCTGTCAAAATAGAAATGAAAGGGTAAATATAAAAGGAATTAGAATGGAATGAATGATGTGCATTGTTTGACTTAGATTTTGAAAATGGGAAAAGAGGAAGAATCTAGGGTTTCAAGAATTGGAAAAATGCTAGCATCATTGACAGAAATGAGGTTGTGTTTATAAAAAGAAAAATTATGGAAAGGAGATTATGAGCTGAGTTTTAGATGTTTCAAATATTGGATGATTGCAGAATATTTACATATTGGGTGACTGTTAGATCAGGAAGGGACTTAGAGATCATGTAGCATACCTCTCCCTCCATTTTTCCAGTGAGTAAATTGATTCTCATAGAAATGCAACATACCACGTGAAGGAGAGATATGTTATATTTTACTCCTTCCCCCCAAATTCTCCATTACATTTAAAGGAATTGAGGAGGGTATCTAGCCATTCTGCAAATGGCTCCATCCTGTACCACTCAAATATCCTCTAAACTTAGGTGGTAAATCTCTTGCACTTGGGGGATAGTTAGATATACAAGCTCCCTTTAACCACTAACAATTACAGTAGCTTTTACATAGGAATATTTTCAAAAATTAAAATCACGAATACACAAATTTACTCTTAATGAGAGGCATAGTTCTCCTCAAAGTGATTAGGCTCATAGTTTAGCTCAGTTGCTACAGTAGCCCCAGTCTAGGTGCAAAACCCCCTTTAGGCTTGACTCCTTAGAACCCTAACTTCTCAGGACTAACATGCCTGCAATTCTGACTTGAAGGTCATCCTGTCTGAGCCTCCCAGGTCCACTGAGGATTGCTGCTGAAAGCAGGGCCCAAGAGTCCTCTCTTTGGTTCAGTTCGTGGCTTTATGTTGGTCAGCTGGAATCTTCACCCTGTAGATGAGCACAAGTGAAAACAGAAACCAGCAAACTCAGCAAAACAAAAAAAGGGGAGGGTGGGAATCAAGTATTCCAATTTGACAAGTTTTAAAGATTAAAGATTCAGGAAGCCAATGAAAGGAGACTACAAGAACCCACGTAGTAGGAAACAGAGACCACCATTAGGCAATCTGGACTCTTGTGGAAGCATGGTTTTGAAGTTTAGAAATGATGAAGCAGAAATAGGAAGGAAAAGAAGACCAGCCTATGCCCCTCCCCAAAATGAAATGCCAGGAGGAATTCATCAATGGGGAAAAGGGTAAAGTCTGGTGGAGTATATTCCAGGGTGGAAAGACCAGAGCAATGTTTGAATGCAACAGGCTGAGGAGGTCCTGGTACTGGAGAAAAAAAAAAAATGAGGGGTAACTTTCCAGATGAAACAGGAAATCAGGAATGGTTTTGAAGTCTGTAAGGTCGAGAGCAGAGCCAGAAAAGAAAAAGATGGTAGTGGTGTGGAAAAGGCACTGAATTGGAGTTAAAGATCTCATTTTGGGTGCATGCTAATGTAGGTAACCTTTGCCAAGCTACTAAACTGTGTGTCACATTCATCATCTGCTGCTCTTCAGTTGTGTATGGCACTTTGTGACCCCATTTGGATTTTTCTTGACAGAGATATTAGAGTGGTGTGCCATTTCCTTCTCCAGATGAGGAGGTGAGGCAAACAGGGTTAAGTGACTTGCCCAGCGATATGCTTCTGATAAGTGTCTGAGGCCAGATTTGAACTCAGGAAGATGAGTCTTCCTGACTCTAGGCCAAGCACTGTCTCCCCTGGTTGACATCTGTAAAATGTTTGTAATAATACTTCCAAAAGCTGCCTGTTAGAATTATTGTGAAGATAGTATCTTGTAAACTAAAGATGAAGGCTCTGAAAAACATATGTTTAAGTAGAATATCTTTGCCTCATATGCTTGCTATCTCTTGAAAATGGACCTACACATAAGATCCAACTACAGTGTCAGCTACTATATACATCTTTTCCTAATTGCTCCCATAAGATATGATCTCTTCATGGTCTGCTCCCTCCTAGCAGTTTGTCCTTTCTTATTCCATTTATTGTTTTTGGCTGTGAATTATGGTAATTTATGCATTTCTACCATTCCTGACCTCTTCCTGCTGGATTAGAAAATTCTAAAGGACAGGGCTCTTGTGTCCTTAAGAATTTTTATGTCCTCTCTGGCACTCACTCACACAGTGCCCTGGACATTTTGTGGTAGGTGTATAACAAATTTTGTTGAATGGCTGCCATTGAAAATTGTAGTTTTAATGGCATAGCAAGGAGAAATTAAAAAAAGAAAAAGGAAATACCAATACAATGAAATTTAGGATTTTCTAAGTTTTTTTTTTTTTTTTAAATCAGTTTAAGCCATCTGCTGAGGAAATTCTTGATCCACAAAATGCCTTTAAGTCTTAAGCTATTCCATACATTCTTTATTCTTTTCCTGATTTCCACACACAATTTTAGAATGATTTTGTGGAAAGGATAACCCTCGTGAACTGTATGGATATCTTCCACTGAGATAGAAATTTAGTCCTTAGGGATCTCTGGTCTAAGATGAAGTACACCACTTTTGGAGAAGGGTCATTAATAAATAGGAATAGATGAGAGGTTTCAAAGTGACACAGAGTTTTGATATTTTGGATGAATGGCAAATTGTTGAAATTATGTGTTTGTGGTTGTGTAGTCATTTTGCAGTCATGTCCAAATCTTTGTGACCTCCTTTTGGCAGTTTTCTTTGTAAAGATATGGGAGTGGTTTGCATTTCCTTCTCCTGCCCATTTTGCAGATGAGAAAACCAAGGCAAAGAGGGTGAAATGACTTGCCCAGAGTTTCATAGCATCTGAGGTGAGAATTGAACTCAGGTCTTCCTAACTCCAGGCTTGGCACTCTATCTATTTCATCCCCTAGTTGCCCCACAATTATGTGTACTCAAGGCAAAAAAAACAAAAACAAAACAAAAACAAAAAACTGAAGCTATTAATGATATTTTCCTATGATCCAATACTAGTACAAAGAGCCATATAATACCTTTAGTGTACTTAATCAAGGTAGCAGTGAACTTGTGCGTAATTGAAATTTCATTGCATCTCAGGATCCTTATTTCTAGGATGTTGGTGAATAACTAAAGTAAGCAAAATAGTTAAGTATAAAATCAACATAATGAAATAGTGACAGACAGTTGTTTGAGAGAAGAGAAAATTTCAGGATATGTTAATCGTGCCTAGACTTGTTTGTTTTAAATTAAAAAAAAAAAGATCTGGGGTTATTAGTGGACCACAAACTCAGCATCAATCAGTATTGTGAAATTTCAGTGTCAAACAAACAAAAAAGCCTGTCTGACAGAGTAAGAGAGGAGCAAGCATTAGTGAATTAAAGACCAGTCGATGAGTTAGGACAACTTGTCAAGCTCTGCCTCCAGTACATAGCATGTTTATGATTCTGAGCAAGTCTCTTGGCTTCTCCTTGTCCTTCTCTCCCAAGAAATTCCCTAAGAGTGTAAATTGAAGAAGTCTACGATCCACCTTGATGCCTCTAGCTTCCTTACAATCCAACTCTCAACACTGATGATTAGGAAGACGCCTGATGATCTCTGCTCTACTTAGGTAACATTTGGGGTAGGTATTTCTAGGAACCATATTTTAGGGAAGAATTCGAAAACATGTTTAGAGTTCATGAGAGGTCAGAAAAAAGGAAAGAAGCTGGATGTTATGCCATATTGAATAGAGAATAAAGGAACTGTTTAGCATGGAAATCGGCAAGGAGGGAACAGAGAAGATTTGGGGAAGAGGGTTGATTATTTTGTTCAGCCTGTGAGTATAGAATTATAAAAAATGGTGGAAGCTACAAAGTTTCAGGGATAGGTTTGATTTAAACCAGAATTACCCACCAGTTACAGCTATCCAAAAGTGGGCTAGACTAATCCGGGAAGTGGTGCAATCCTTCTAACTGGAAGGCTAAAAATAGAGTCTGGATGATCACTTGTTGAGCAGATTCTTGATCATGAACTTATATTGAACTAATGGCCCCCTGAGGTCTAACTCTTAGATTGTGCAATATTTATGCTATTAAAAAAGTATTAAGCTTTAAAATTACTTTCCTTACAATAATTCTGTGAGCTTGGTAGTGCAAGTATTTTTATCCTGATGTCACAGATGAGGAAATCAAATAATACAATCCTTAAGCAACTTATCCATAACACACAGAACTCTTAAGTTTCTGAGTGATGATCTTTTTAACCTAGACTGCTTGACTCCAGATTTTTGTGCTCTTCCTCTTATGCCATTTTTCTCCTAATCGTAGTCTCATAAATGACTTTTGCATTTACCTATTGCTCTAAGCAGAGGAAGCCAAAAAGTCTGAGTGGGAGCCATAGACATTCAAGCATTATAGGATTTAATAATTTTACATTACATTTAAACTTCGTATTGATCAATTCTTTCATTATCATTATGAGAATGTTAGTATTTTTGGAAACAGAAATGATTTGTCTGAGAAGATCTGGGCTTAATACAGAGTGTCTCAATGGGTTTAGTGCAGTAAAATCATGGTAAGACTTGGGGGCACCCTATTACAAATCATTATGCAAATATAACCTATATAGTTTTGAATATTCTGAAGAAAAATAGTATTTTCCTTCTCTTTGACAATTAATAAAAATGATTTTATTAATACCACTCCCCTCCTATTTTTTAACCTGTGTTCATAGAAGAGAAAATATGAAATAATACATATTGAGAACTGTTTCATCTATTTTTTCAGATCCTATTTAAACCCCATGGAGGGAAAGCTGTGTACTTATGTGAGGGCCTCACAAGTACTAAGAGCCTTTTCTTTTTTGCCAGTTTTGCAGGTGCCAGTGGTGAAAAACAAATCTTGAGAATTTGTTATGTTTTTCTCTCTGCCAAGTGGTGAGCCAGAGGGTAAAAGAACATAAGATTAGTTTTCCTATTAATTAAAATTATCATGTGATTATTCAGTTTTAGGTACAAAGATAATTTCGTTACCTTCTTTATGTTCTGTCCCTCCCTTACCATGCAGATGCCATTACTTGTGTGCTTTAACTGTTGATTAACGTACTTTAACAAGAATCTGAAATACTTTTTTTATCTCTCCTGTAAATACAGGCTTTGATAGGACTATTCTTTGTTTTTGTTGGGTTTGAAAAGTACAGATCTGAAGGTTGAAGTGTTACACTAATCCAGAGAGTGGCAGGAGTTTTCTCAGCTTTCACCTGTCAGACATGCTCCTTTGAAATATTCATGCTCCTCATTGTTCTGTCAAGTATGACATCCTTGTTAACATTTGGACATAA
Source organism: Bettongia penicillata ogilbyi (assembly GCA_023548195.1). Taxonomy (NCBI): domain Eukaryota; kingdom Metazoa; phylum Chordata; class Mammalia; order Diprotodontia; family Potoroidae; genus Bettongia; species Bettongia penicillata. The sequence continues at coordinate 2,909,456 of JAJHZJ010000001.1, read as the reverse complement.
TTTAGGACACGTTTCATAAGCAACACTATTAAATATTTATGCCTATTACTCATTACTTAAAAAGCACTTCACGTATACATCCGTGTTTTAATTATTAATATAGAGTGTTGGACAGAACTTGGTTTTATTGCTATGATCTTTTAAAGATTTTGTATATATATATTCTTCTGGGCTAATATCATGAGTTGCTTATTTCACCGTTTTAAAGGAATTCTGTTCTATTATTGTAACCTATGAGATTTATGTGTACTTTTACTTAACGTAAAACACACAAGACCTAAAGGAAACAGAAAAAAAATATATATATTCTTTTGCTTCTTTATGTATATTCAATATGTCCAAAAGTATTTATGTGCATATGTAGAAGACAAACAATTATAAGTAGATAAATAGGAAGATATACTGCCTGGAATTCCTGACTAGAATTGGCATCTTAAGACACCACTTATCTAAAACTTATATTTTAAATCTCATTTAACGTTTCTAAAACTAAAGGGCATCTTCCTTCCTATACATGCTCCTCTCTATATGTCTATACCTTTCCTTTCTGCCTTCCATATTTCAGTCTATGACACCAAGAAGTCTTCTATATCTAAGATTTTGGTATTATTCGAGACTCTTCCCTAGAGTAGAGAGGAGGAGAAGTGAGGCTGGTGACATGCACAGCCCTCCTTCACTCAAAACAAAGTCAAGTGCAAGTCATGTCATCATTTCTCTGATGGCATGGTCTTCTTCAAAAATGAAGGATGAAAACAACAACACAAAGAGTAGAGAACATGAGGATTGAATTTAATTCCCTTAATTCTCAAATCCAAGTAATTTCTGTCATATGGACAATGCCATTAGCCTGCCTTGGTTATCTTCCTCCCTAAACCCTTTGATACTGACTTTGTATCAGCCAACATACCATGACTAACCAGAATTACTGAAATAATCTTATTGACCAGCTAATTTCTATTTTTAATCATACTCTCTTCCCAATTAGTTTCCTCACATAGATCGGTTTGGACATTCCTCCATGCAAAAACAAAGGAAAAGTCAATGATTCCCTCTTGTCTGTTAAAAAAATAATAATCTCATTAGTCCAACATTCAAGGACTTCTACAACACTACCCTGCTCATTCAGTGTCTTCTCACATTCTTATTATCCATGTGTTCTGCATTTCTGCTAAATGGAGCATTTCAGAACGTCTTTATATGTGCGTTCATTCTGAAAAGCTTGCCTTTGTTTCACCTGTTTTCTATGCTTAGAAGCCCTTGTTTCTCATTCTATTGAATTTCTCTGAGTGGATTTATTCATCTCTTTGTTTCCAGAGTATCTAATAATCTTCCATCTCAGCTATCCTATTTCATCCCCTCCACTCCTAAAAACTTATAATGCTTTATTTTGCATGGTAGATTCATATATGTGTAATATTCCTGTAGAATGATATATGCTATGCAAAGGGAAAGATTGATTTCTTAAAATTACTTAGTATCTTTTTCTCCAATTATATGTAAAAATAATTTCTAACATTCCTTTTTAAAAATCTTAGTTCCAAATTTCTCCTCCCTCCCAGCTTCTCTCACTGAGTAGGTAAGCAACTTAATAAGGTTTTACATGTGCAGTCATAAAAAAAAAAAAATATTAGTCATGCTGTAAAAGAAAACATAGACTAAAAAAAAAACTCCAAGAAAAATAAAGAAAAAAAATTTTAAAGTATGAATTGATCTCAATTCAGACTCCATCATTTCTTTTTCTGGGAATGGATAGTATTTTTCATCCAAGTCATTCACAGTTGGTCATCTTATAATATTGCTGTTACTATGCATGATGTTCCCCTAGTTCTACTCATTTCACTTTGCATCAGTTTGTACAAGTCTTTCCAGATTTTTCTGAGAGCAATCTGCTTATCATTTCTTATAGCACAATAGTATTCCATCACAACCATATACATAATTTGTTCAGCTATTTCCAAATTGATAGGCATCCCCTCAATTTCCAAATCTTTACCTACAGAAAAGAGCTGATATGTACACATGCATATAAGTCATTTCTTCCTTTTTTTCATATCTCTCTCTTTTTGGATATAGTAGTGATATTGCTAGTTCAAAGGGTATGCATATACATGTTTTATAGCCCCTTGGGCATAATTCCAAATCATTCTATATGATAGTTAAAGCAGTTCATAACTCCACCAGCAATGCATTAGTACCTCAATTTTCCAACATCTCCTCCAACATTTGTCATTTTTCTTTTCTATCCTTATCCAATCTAATAGGTGTGAGATGGTACCTTAGAATCGTTTTAATTTGCAATCCTCCAATCAATAGTGATTTAGAACATAGATAGTTTTGATTACTTCATATGCAAATTGATAGTTCATATCTTTGACCATTTATCAGTTGGGGAATGACTCTAATTTTTATGTATTTTACTCTCTTCTTTATATATTTGAGAAATAATGACTTTATCAGAAAAAAATTTGCTTCAAATTTTTTTCATAGTTATGATTATTAACAATATATCCCTTCATCCTGTTTCCCTCCTGTTTATTCTATTTCCTCTCTCTCCTTTTACTCTGTCTCTCCTCAAAAGTGTTTTGCTTCTCAATAACATCTACCCCAATCTGCCCTACTTTCTATCAGCCCTACTCCCTTCTTTTATCTCCTTCTCTTTCTGCTTTCCTGTAGGGTAAGACAGATTTCTATATCCAGCTGAGTGTGTTTGTTATTCCCTTTCTGAGCCAATTCTTACATTAAGGTTCAACCATTCCTTACCACTTCCCCATCTTCCCCATCACTAGAAAAATTCTTGCCTCTTTTGTGTGAGATAATTCATCCCATTTTACCTTTATCTTTCCCTTTCTCTCATTGTATTCTTCTTTCTTATCCCTTAATTTTATTTTTAAGATATTATTGCTTCATATTCAACTCACTCCTGTGCCCCCTGTCTATATATACTCCTTTGAACTGCCCTAAGGAGAATATTCTTGGGAGTTACATGTATCATTTTCCCATGTAGGAAATTAAACAGTTTAAACTTAAGTCCCTGATGATTTCCCTTTCCTATTTAGCTATTTATGCTACTCTTGAACCTTGTATTTCAAAACCAAACTTTCTACTTACTCTGGTCTTTTCATCAGGAATGCTTGAAAGTCTTCTACTTCACTGAATATCCATTTTCCCCCAAAGGATTATATTCAGTTTTTCTAGGTAGGTGACCTAGGCTCCTTTGTCCTCTGAAATATCATATTCCAAACCTTCTGAACCTTTAATGTAGAAGCTGATAAATCTTATATTATCCTGACTGTGGCTCCATGGTACTTAAATTGTTTCTTTCTGACACTTACAATATTTTTTTTCCTTGAACTGGCAGCTCAGAAATTTGCCTATAATATTCCTGGGATTTTTCATTTTGGGGATCTCTTTCAGGAAGTCATTGTTTGAGTCCTTCAATTTCTATTTTACTTTTTGATTCTAGAATATCAGGCAGTTTTGCTTGATAATGTCTTGCTTGTATGATGTTTGAACTCTCTTTTTTTCAGGTCATGACTTTCAGGTAGTTGAATAATTTTAAAATTATCTTTCTTGGAACTATTTTCCAGATCATTCATTTTTCCAATGAAATATTTCACATTGTCTTATTTTCTTTTTATTATATTGATTTTGTTTTATTGTTTTTTGATGTCTCATAAAATCATTAGCTTCCACTTGCACAATTTTGTGCATCTATTTTCAGAGAAACTTCTAGGGACTTGTAAGTTTTCAGTTCTTCCAAGGTGGCATGGTCTAAGGAAAGGTGTGTTTCCTACTCTTCTGGCCTGTGCTCTGGACTGTGAGTCACCAAAAGCAATGTTCTCTGCCCTAGAACTGTGAGGAGGGTCTCTGCTTTGCTGTGCCTGCAAACTCTGGTGTGCTAGCACTCCTTCTAATCCTGGAGTTGACACCCAAGACTGAGACACATCCAAATATGGGCAATGCAACAGAGTTCTACCCATAGTGCCAGCAAAAAGATGACTTTAATTTCCTTTGAACCAGTTGGTCTACTGCCTTAGCATCTGTGGACTGAGAGCTTGAGAAGCAACAACTGCAGTTCTTGATTCAATCACTTCCCAGGCCCACTGACATTTTGCTGGGGCCTTGTGGTGCTGCCTCAGCCAGTACCCAACTGCACTCCACTCTCACTCTGGCAAAATAGACGTTTCCTTTCCTAAGTTGCCTTGGGCTGGACAGTTGTTTCACCCTGTCCTTTTTGTGGATTGTGTCACTCTAGAATCTGTTTTGAAGCATTATTTAAAGTTGTTCAGTGACATTTTAAGAAAAGCTCAGATTTCTCTTTGAAAGATTCTCTTTTCGTTTAACTTTTGTCTCTTCCACCGTCTATAATGCCATAAACACTGCAAGCATTTTTAAATGACTGTTAATTTTTCTAGACCTTTCTATAGACACATGTTTTATCCTATCTTCAAAAGGGGAAGAGCCACTGGAATAGAAATCATTGCTTGTAATTTCATTGGTATTAGTAACTTCCACCAGTACAGGCCAGCGCCTAATCTGGAATTTCTGGATTTAAAAAGTTTCTTGGAAGACCAAGAGTTTATGACTTGCAAAAGGTGATATATACTATATGTGTCAGAGGAAAGACTTGAATCCACATCTTTTTGACTCTAATGCCAGCTGTCTAGTGACTTTGTTATGTTTCCTCTACATAAGTAATTTTGCCTAAATATTCACAAAGGCATTTTTTTCTCTTGTCTCATTCTTTTCAACTATACATAAGTAATAGTACTTTCATCTTTGAAATGACTGCATAATTTTCCATTTTTTTTTACTTTACTTTATATGCAAGTTAAATGGCTACAGTTTTTAAGACTTCTGTCTTTGCACAATGGTAGAGAGTTTTATTATAATTCAAATCCTTAAGCAAAATGTAGATCTGATTATATATTTTTGACTACTGAATTTTATGAAATTAATCAGAGAACTTATACATTCAAAATTCATAGCAACATTTTTAGAGGTGGGTTATAGACTTGAGTAGGCAAGTCCATATTGTTGCAACTACTTTACATAACTTAACATCTATTTGCCTCAGTTTCCTCATCTGTAGAATCAGCATAATTATAGAATCTACTATTATAGATGCAGCTAGATGCTACAATAGATAGAGAGCCATGCCTGGAGTCAGGAAGACTCATCTCTACAAGTTCAAATGTGACCACACACACTTAACTATGTGGCCCTGGGCAAGTCATTTAACCCCATTTGTCTTAGTTTCCTAAACTGTAAAATGAGCTGGAGAAGGAAATGGCCAAACACGCCAGTATCTTTGCCAAGATAACCCCAAACGAGGTCACAGTGAGTTAGACAGGACTGAAATGAATGATCAACAAAACCTCCCAGGGTGGTCATGAGAATAAATGAGAAAATAATCGTAAAGCATTTAGAATAGTGACTGGCACACAATCAGCATTATGTAAATGTTAGCTTTTATTACTAATAGCGTTTCCTTGATATGCACTGCTGTCTTGAAGACCTAAATAACAACCATTTTTCTAAGCATAGGCTTGCTTTCCTAGGAGTGGGGTACAAATAAGAGACTTTGTTCAAGAATAATTATGGGGCTAGTCTCAAACCATAGTGTGAAGCCTGCTGAAAGGGAAAGAAAAAATTGACAGGGAGAAATTATTGCTCTCATATACATTTTTAGGTCAACGGTCTTCAAAGCAGCTCCGAGCATTTTGCAATAGTCCTTCAGACTAAGTTTTATCTGGGGTTCTATATGTGGAGGCTTGGTTCACCATATTATTTATTGTATGCGACTTTGGTCACGCATCTACATTTTCCTCATGAGTGAAATAATGATAATGTTTTTACAGCTGACTCATATTGTTATTATGTGCAATGAGTTTTGCAAACCGAAGTGTTTAAAAAGGTTATTCATTTCAGTTTAAAAAAACCAAAACACCATTGAGAGTCTCTTAATATTACTATGAACATAATATGCTACCTATTATTCTTGATCCATACCTGTCATTACAACTATGTGGGGAATTTTTCCAGAGATCCCTACCTCATCTGTGCTCTATAACCTCCAAGATTTGCCAGACTCACTGACAGGTTAAGTGAATTGCCCTGAGTCTCGCAGCCTGTAGGGGGTTAGGCAGCTGCCTGACTCCAAAGCTGGCCCTTTATCCACTATGCCACAGTGCCCCATTCAAATAAATCCTACTAGGAAACATGAAAGGCATATAAGACATTGAATGCATCCCAATGTTTAAGAAGCTTATAAAGTAGTGAAGGAACCACAAAAACGCAGAGAAATGATTTAAGGACATAGCAGCATGCAAATGAGTTCAAGTGAACAAAGTACAAAAATATACAGAACTCTAAGCTAATGGAAAGTAAAAGAAAGAATCATTGGAGAAGGTTCTTCTCCCCAAAGGCATGTGTTTTTTTAGCTTGCTTTACAGCACCACACGTAATAGACTCCCCCAAATAAAGGCTTTTTAATGTTATTGCCTGGATTATTTTTAGTTCAAAGTGAACCAGATACTCCTAGAAATGCCCTCTTGGAATAGAAGTATAAAGTACTGAAAAACAACCACCACTGTTACAATTTACTTTGTAACTCCATGAATTGCATGCATTTTCCCTCATCTATTTCCTTCTTGAGAGACTTCTGTGGTCCAAATATATTTTAGCATCTATTAGTGGCACTGTCGTTGATGAATTAATGCCTTCTGATGGTAAGTAGTCTAATATTTTGCCAACAGTTTCACTGTATGTGAATGTTGCTTATCTCAGATTTACAGGTAACTTTTTTTAAATTTTGAACTGTTTCCAAAAATGAGGAGCTCAAAAGGAGAGGCCTGAATGCATAACCTGTTGTGACTATTCATGAATATTTTACATGAATATGTAACTGCTCTTCAACAAGAAATAGGAATACTCAGTTATGTGAGGATGTTCCTTTACTGTGTGTATTTTACTACCATAAAAATATGCTCAGAGAGGCAATATGGTATAGCAGATACAGAATCAGTACGACCTAGGTCCAAGTCTCATGTCTGTCTATGGCACCCTGTCACAATCTCTCAGTGCCCCAGACAATATCATAAAAATAAAAATATGAAACAGCTTTGGTTGCTAGTATGGAGGTTTTTCCAAACGGGATAATTGAAATTGTACTACACAGGAGTAACCCACATATTCACTTTTCTTGTCACACTTTGCCAAGATCGCAGAATTTCAATCTGGAATGAAATTTTGAGATCATCCACTCCACTCCCATCATTTTACAGAAGAGGAAAGTTTGATGTAAGGAGAATTTATGACTTCTACCTTCCAGACAACCTTTGATATGGACTCATTTTTTCTACTGGACCATTCTTTCCATTATACCCTGGGGCAGGATGGATTTCCAGTGCTGAAGAATCAAAATAAGAGTACTTATAGTTAACATGATGAATATGTTGAATCATACAAGAATCTGCAAAATGCGGATCTTTAATTATAATGCCATCTCTCATTCTTCCATTTCACCATCACTCTCAAGTGGAATTAGAACAATGGTAGATTCTGATCCTAATCATTCAATTGAAACTGCTCTCACCAATACATGACCAAGTAAATATCAGTGAGTCAACAATGAGTATCAAAATTTATGGTGTCTTCGCTTTTTTATGCTTCTCATCCTCTTTGAAGCATTTGACATTGCTGAGAATCTTCTCCTCTGGATATACACACCTGAGTTTTACTGATTCTGTCTTTTTTTTTCAAGTTTTCCTCTTCCCTGCTGATTTATGCTTTCAGGGTGGCCATATGTTTTAGTGGAAAGTACATTGGCTCTGGAATCAGAATGTCTGAGTTCCTCTAAATGCTCTCTGACTCCCTGTGTATCCCTGAGCAAAAAATTCAACCCCAGTTCCCTTACCTCTAAAATGTGAGTATTGACCTAGAGGAACTCCAACACCCTTTCAAGCTCTAGGTCTACAAGGCTGTGATTCTCAGCTTCATTTGCTGAATCATCATCCCTTAATTTTAAGTTAATGCTTTGGCTCCAGAAAGTTCAATTCTATCTCTTCATGTTCTCTATCTCTTGATCACCAGCTCACTTGAGTTTAATTTTCATCTCTTTGCTGTTGAATTCCAGATCTACCTTTCTAGTCTAAATTTCTCTCTTGGGCACAAGTCCTAAAACTTTAACTCTCTGCTAGACACATTGAGCTAGATGCCTCATAGACCTTTTTGCTAAATATATATATATATATACATACATACACACATATATATGTATATATATATATACATATATTACATATATATTAACTTATGGTATAAAACAAGCATTTTCGTAATGGCATAGTTATTTAAATATTTAAAATGATTGCACATGAAACTATAAGTCTATTATATGCAACTTGCTATTTCAAATTCAACATGACTGAAACAGAATTCATCATCTTTACTGTCTCAAGAATCACACATAAACTCTTCTGTTTGGCACAGAAATCTCTTTGAAATCTAGACTCAACCTTTCTTATTCAACCAAATTGTCCATCACTTTCTTTCTTATTCATTACAGACAGGCATTTTTGTTTTTTTCTCACATACAATAATCCTTGTTATGCTTTGTATTCCTCTATGCCTTTAACGTACTTTCTCTTTTCACATGCATCCCTCAATCATTCAAGACTCTACTAAATCTTCACTTTCTACACTAGACTTTTTTGTTCTTTCTACCAACTAGTGCCTTTTCTCTCCATTTCACTCATCCCTGTAACTCTGAATCTATTTTGCATATACCATTTCCCCCCGCTACATCTTATATCCTTAGTATGCAAGGACTATTTTCACTTTTGGCTCTCTTTCCCCAGTGCCAAGCATTGCTTTCCAGGATTAAATGTTTGTGTTATATAATTTCTTAATCTAAAAATGCGAAAGTACATTAAAAAACATATAAATAGTTTTAGAACATGAAAATAATAGGCATTAACATCCCAGAATGTTTGACTTCAAACATTTCTTGACAAACATTTTATCCAACCTCCTCCTTTTTTGATGAAGAAAATTGAGACCAGAGAAGTGAAGAAATGACTTGCCCAAGACTATTGAAAAAGTTGGAGAACTCAAACACAGATCCCCTTTATTCTCAATATCTATCTATCTATCTATCTATCTCTCTCTCTCTCTCTCTCTCTCTCTCTCTCTCTCTCTCTCTCTATCTGTCTGTCTGTCTGTCTGTCTATCTATATCTCAATTTATGTAGAGATATAGATAGATAATATACTTCTTCATCTTTTATATAGTGTGTTCTAGGAAAACCAAATACATGCCCTTTAATATTACAACATTATATTCATAAATTACTCAGTAAAATAATTTTCTTAAATCCTAAGCCAAGAGTGAATATAATCAGGAACTGACTATATCACACTGGTCTATGAAACCATGATTTGCAATTAACTGTTAAGGTGAAAATATTCACTTCCAGATAATGCAGATATTTTTAGCTACCATGAAATATACAGTGTATGAGATTGAGATTATAGATTTATTATTTAAAATTCACCCCAATCAATTAACATATTTAGAGGTTATCTTAAAAAGCTTGCATTCCCTTAAAAAAAATAAACTATTTGCACTGCCTATTGTTTAGATGTATGTAATTCTTAAACTCCATAAAATAAGTGTATAACACTAAGACCAACAGAAAACAATCTGTGTGGGCTTTAAAAAAAAAAAAAAAAAAGAAATTGGAAATTAGAATTTTCCCCAAGGATGGAGAGGTCAGTGATAAACAGAAAATTTTACATTCTCCTCTTGAATTTCTCAACCTTTCATTTAAAGAATGAAGTTGAATAAACAGGGACATTGATTTACTTGCTAGATAAACATTCAAATTTACATGTGATATAGTTAAACATTTTTTGCAAGATAAATGTGTATGTCTTTGAACATATGTATATGTATGTATAATTTCTTCAGTATTTCACCAGAATTTTTTAATTTCATGATAGAGCACTTATTATCCTGAAAGGTAATATCAAAATTTTTGCAAAAAGCAGAGGATGAAAGTTAGAATTGGCCTTTCTTTCTTTGGGGAAATTAGAATGGGGGATATAACAGCATGAAGGGAAGGGTCATCCATATTTTCCAAAGTTAATAAAAATCATTCTGACCTTTCCAAGGAGCATAAACTTATTTTAAATACATTTCATAACTGTTTCACTATAATTGGTTTTCTTTGAAACTTTATTTTATTTTACATATTTTAAACCATTGTTCTGAGAAAGGGCTCATATGTTTTACCACACTGCTCAAGAGGTCCATGACACATTCCAAATAGGATATTTCTGACTCCTGTACAATGTGAGGTTATAATAATATTAATCTTCACCTAAAAATGTCTTCAGTGGCACCCTACCACTTAAACTACAATCTGCTAAGCTGAACATTTAAGAAGCTTTACAAATTAACTTGGTTTTATCTCTCCAAACTTAATCTATACATAGGGAGCTATCACTTATCTCTGTTGATACTTATTGGCATAAAGCTTATTGCTAAAAGAAATCCAACAGAAATTGTTAAATAGTTTGAAATGATGGAGAAAGAAATGAAAACCATGGGGTCATATATATTTCCATCATTGCTCATATTTGAAAATAAGGACTACAGAAAAGTAAACATGGAAAGAGTACAGCAGTCTAAGATGGTATCTGATGATAGAGGGTGAATTTCTGGATCACAGCTTAAAATGAGAAATTACATGCCACTGGCCAGTGACGAAGTATATTAATGAAAGCTTTTCAAGAATTCACCTCTTCCCTAGCCTTAAAAAGCTTTAAACTGAAAAAGAATAAGGAAGGGAAAAGTTGCCTCTGTGTACATCTCAAGGTAGATACCACAGATTATAGGTACAATGTAGGAAGGAAGAGAGCAGTGGAAGCATCTCGAAGTTCAGAGTTGAAAAACCAAAACATGCAGCCAATGTCAGATTAAAAACAGTATATCTTATTTTAAAGAAAGGCAGTAAATTCAATGGCAGGAAACAGTGCAGCACTGCATATTAAGAAGATATTTTTAGGTGAAGAAATGGAGAAACAAGTTAAGAATACACAGACAGCAACTGTGTAAAGATAAATGGAGCTAAAAGTAAAATCAATATGGGTCATCAGAATATACAACATATATCCTGGATAGAAAGAAGATATAGATGAAGGACCTAAACAAGTATTACAAGCCTAGCATAGGGAGATGGTATAGCAGAAATAGAAAATATTTATTATGCCTATAATAAAACCAAATTAAGTGTTCATTTCAGTTATAACATTTTGAAAATAAATCAGATCACATGTTTCGTAGTAAGTTACTTTGCAAGAGATATATATGTATATATATGTATTGTGTATATATGTACATATTTGTATATGTGCGTATGTATATATATGCATATAAGGGTGTATGTATGTCTGAGGTTTGACCCTAGTTCTGATTCTAAATCTAGTCTTTGCCTATATACATACACAGACACACACACATATATGTATAGATGTGTGTGTATATTCATGGACATATATACGTACACATATTTATATACACACAAACACATACACACACATATATATGTGTGTATGTATATATATACATACACACAGAGTTTAGTAATAATGGCAGGATTGTGAGATGGATGTGAAACTGAGGATGTTTCAGTGTTATAAAACACATTACAGGAGTGTCAATTTAAAACACAGTGGTATTTTCTTGTTCACAAATGCTCATCACAAATTCAATACCATACCTGAAAAATTTCTTTAAACTATTATCACTTAATTTTTTGTAGTATGCTTCATTTAACACTGCATTAATAAGTTTTCACTGCATTTTGAATTTATAGCTATCTAAAGCAATGTTTTATAGTACAGAAAAAATTGCATATGTAACAGGATCTAACAAAATCTAAGAAAAATTGATAGGCTCGCTCCGTGGCAAGGATATATAGTGCTTAATACCATAAGGTATCACTCATCCAAGAAAAAAGAAAGCTCGAGCCAACAGAGATGCCACCCTCATTTTTCTTAGCTAAAATCAGCTAATAATTTTTTAAATTATTTTAATGATAACTTTAGCTCTCAAAAGGTAGAGGAATTAACAAAAGGAAACTCTAGTCTGAATCTGCTTCTTTACCAACTGGTTGCTCAGTTGAAGAGTTAAAAGCCTTGACAGAAGGTGAATATTCAATCTATAAACAACATTTGATTAAGCACCTACTATATTCTAGTCAAAGTCACAACATGGGAGATACAAAAAAACAATGTGTATGTAGATAGATTGAGAGAGACAGACAGAGACAGAGACACACCAAGAGATGTAGTTAAATACCACTGGCTTCCTTTGTAATGCTATGTATTTTATTCTATGATTTTTAAAACACTCTGAGGTGGAGTCCATGGGCTTCAACAGAATGTGAAAGCTGTCCAAATCCCCAAATGTGATGAATCCCAGGCTAAGCTGTCACCAGGTTTTCATCTAGCTCTAAAAAATGTGTGGAGCCTCCTTTACATATTCTGTATCCACGATAAACCAAACTACCCTCACAATCAGAGTGAATTCCTCATTCCTTTCCTCATATTGGGTGACATTCTTCCACTCTTTCAAGACCAGGATTAGACTCAATCAATTCAGTAAAGGTGATTTTCACCATCCATTAGTAGCAATGTCCCTTTAAATTTTTGTATTATATTTGCTGGCCTCTCCTTTGTAATAATCACATACTACATTCTGTCAATAAATACTCTTTGTATCCTCTACTTTCTATGCCACTCCGTCCTCTTGCCCCACACCCCACCCCATCAGTCACCATGAGGTAACTTGTAAATTGTTCCAGCTAAAGTTCTAGTTTTCAAATATTGCATGGCATCATTTTATACATGCTTTTATTGACATTAAATGATGACATTGTCTTGAAGGTTTATTTTTCAGCCATGCCAGGCAACCTACTGTATTTCAAAATGTTTCAGGAGAGGAAGAAAAAGTTCCTTCGGAAAGATTCTCATTTATGTACTGTTTTCTTCATATACTCATCAAGTACTTGAAGAAATCTGCTAAAACTCCTTTGTAAATAAACTATGAACCATGCAGCTGTGAAAGTTATCTAGGAATATAATACCCCCTAGCTTTGCATTTTGAAGATTTCATTCCTTGTCAAATGTGAAGGAAAATAATATTGAGTGAAAACAGTGTTTTGTTTTGTTTTTTCTTTTGCTATTGGAAGAATTTTAACCATTCACCATTACCTTTTTCACTTATCTTTCTAATTTTAATGGAGGAAAGAAAATAAGCATTTATATGGCTTCTGTTTTTTATAAGTAATATCTCATTTGATCCTCACAGCAACCTTGAAAGGTAGCTTATTTTGCTTCTGAAGAAACTGAGGCTAACTGACTTGTCTATAGTCATAAAGCTAGTGTCTAAAGTTGAATTGGAATTACTTCTTCAGGTTTTATGACTAGATCTCTATCCACTGCATTGCCTAGCTGCCAAGGTTTGGAAATTTTTTTAAGTGCTACTTCAGTTAACTCACTGATCATAAGTATCATTCAAAGCTATTTGAAAGATTCTAATCACCAGGTAGGTCAATTGTCATAATCTGTGGAGGTCATTGAACATGTAAGAAACCTCATTTCAAAACACAACTCTGGGAGCCAAGATGGCAGAGTAGAAGGACGCACGTTTACGAGCTCCAACACACAGCCAATAGAATTAATGTAAAAAGAGACCCCCATAACTTCTGGACCACTGAAAGGTGTACAGAAACGGAGTGGAAGAGATTTCTGTGCCAGAGAGCCCTGGAGACCCGTCCCCAGGGTCCGTCGCGCCCCAGAAAGCGGACCCCACCACAGGGCTATCCTGGCCGCGGCCCCAGAGAAGCTGACCTGAGCAGGCTTCAGGGACGGAAGCTCCAGCAGCTGGGAAAGTCCCTCTGCCCACAGAAGCTACAGGTCAGTGAGAGAGATGACTGGCTGGCTGAGGGGAGTGGGGTATCTCCGTGACTCGAGCCCCCTTGGGAGGAAGCAGCGGCAGAGGCAGAGGCGTGGGCGGCAGTGGAGGCAGCAGTGGGTGCGGCCGCCTGGCACTCCCCCAGCAGCAGGCAGGATCTTCATTACAGAAAGTCTCTGCATAAACAACCTGAGGGAGCTGAGCCTGGGAGGCGGCCCTGCCCCGACCCAAGAGCCAGAACTAAAGCTCACATTTGATTAGCAGCTGGGTGGGCCTGCCCCGACCCAAGCACCAGAACTAAAGCTCACATTTGATTAGCAGCTGGGCAGGTGGCGCGGAAAGCCCATTTGAATCTCAGAGCCCAAGCACTAGCTGGGCGGATCTAGGCGGGGGTGGACAGGAATCTCAGAAGTCAAGTAACTGGCTGGGATAATGCCTAGAAAAGGGAAGAAAAATAAGACTATAGAGAGTTTTTTCCAACAAATGCAAATGATCCCGACATTCGGATCTGATGACAAGGACGTATTCTTGCCATCAGGGAAAGATGTGGAGGGTGGGGCCTCAGTACCCCAGACACCCTAGGGGGATGTCAGGTGGGCTCAGGCCTTGGAAGAGCTCAAAAAGGATTTTGAAAAGCAAGTTAGACAGGTGGAGGAAAAACTGGGAAGATACATGAGAGAGATGCAAGAAAAGTATGAAAAACGGGTCAATACCTTGGTTAAAGAGACCCAAAAAAATGGTGAAGAAAAGAACACCTTGAAGAAAAGGCTCACTCAATTGGCAAAAGAGGTTCAAAAAGCCAATGAGGAGAAGAATGCTTTCAAAAGCAGAATTAACCAAATGGAAAAAGAGGTTAAAAAGCTCACTGAATTTAATAGTTCTCTCAAAATTAGAATGGAACAGATGGAGTCTAATGACTTTCGGAGAAGCCAAGAAATCACCAAACAAAACCAAAAGAATGAAAAAATGGAAGAGAATGTGAAATATCTCATGGGAAAAACAACTGACCTGGAAAATAGATCCAGGAGAGACAATTTAAAAATTATGGGACTACCTGAAAGTCATGATCAAAAAAAGAGCCTAGACATCATCTTCCATGAAATTATCAAGGAAAACTGTCCTGACATTCTACAACCAGAGGACAAAATAAGTATTGAAAGAATCCATCGATCACCACCTGAAAGAGATCCAAAAAGAGAAACTCCTAGGAACATTGTGGCCAAATTCCAGAACTCCCAGCTCAAGGAGAAAATCTTGCAAGCAGCTATAAAGAAACAATTCCAGTACTGTGGAAATATAATCAGGATAACTCAAGATCTAGCAGCTTCTACATTAAGGGATCGAAGGGCGTGGAATAGGATATTCCAGAAGGCAAAGGAACTAGGACTCAAACCAAGAATCACCTACCCAGCTAAACTGAGTATAATACTTCAGGGGAAAATATGGTCTTTCAATGAAATAGAGAACTTTCAATCTTTCTTGATGAAAAGACCAGAGCTGAAAAGAATATTTGACTTCCAAACAAAAGAATGAGAAAAAGCATGAAAAAGTAAACAGCAAAGAGAAGTCTTAAGGGATTTACCAGAAGTGAACTGTTTACATTCCTACATGGAAAGACAATATTTGTAACTCTTAAAACTTTTCAGTATCTGGGTAGTTGGTGGGACCACACACACACATGTACATGCATGCACGCACACACACATACACACATGCACACACATACAGAGACAGAGAGCACAGAATGAATTGAATAGGATGGGACCATAGCTGAAAAGAAATTAAGGTAAATGGTGAGAGAGAAATATAGTGGGAGGAAAGAGGGTGAAATGGAATGGGATAATTATATGTCATTTAAGAGGCAAGTAGGAGAATTTTTAGTGGAGGGAAAAAGAGGAGAGCTGAGAAAAAAAAAAAAAAAACAATTACTTTACCCTCATCACATTTGACTAAAGGAAGGAATAAAATGCACACTCATTTTGGTATGAAAACCTATCTTACAATACAGGAAAGTGGGGGAGAAGGAGATAAGCAAGGGGGGGATGATGGAAGGGAGGGCAAAGGGAGGAGGGAGCAATTTGAAGTCAAAACACAGCTCTGACAACTGCTACCTCTATGACTTTAGGTAAATTTCTGGTTATGTGAATATAACATACATACACACATATATGTATTTGTGTATATGAACATACATAAACATTTTTCATAAGTTTTTTTTATTTTTACTTTTTAAACAGAGAGGGAGAAAAAAGAATGTTGGATTTATCACTAAGGTTCATGCCAGCTATAAATTCTCAGTCACTTCAGCAATTTAATTTTTTTCATTTATCATATGAATTCACTGGTCTGGAAGATCCCTAAATTCCCTTCTTACTCTAACTTTCTGTGATTCTTCTTCTAGTATTCATTGTTTCCTGAGGAGATGGGGCAGGATATTGTAAAATAAATGCTTAAGATAAGCAGTAGCCTACAATGTTTCTTCTGTTATTACTTAATTGAAAAAATGCATGACAGCCCAGCATGGTACAGTGACAAACTGTATTCAGATCCTGACTCTGTTCCTTCTAATTTGGTGATTATAGAGAAGTAAAAACCTCCTTTTCTGAGCCTCAGTTTCCTCACATGTAAAATGAAGGGTATAGATTAGATAGGTTGAAGGCCCCTTTCAGACCTAGATTACAATCCTATAGTGGAATTTTTCAAAGAGGAGGGGGAATGAAATCTCAAATAATGAGCATTGTGCCAGAGAAAAATACATAGGACTTGCGTTAGGTTAGGGGTGAAAAAAGAGAAAAACCTTTCCCTTTGCTCCAGTTTTGGTACACTTAGTTTCTAGGAGAAAATTCTGAACATTAATACTTTGTTTTGACTGTTTCTTATTAGGTTATCTGGTAAGTGCTATGTTTGTCTTGTCGCTTAAGTTGATGACTGTAGCATAATAAGCCTGGTATAAAGGAGAAAGAGAACTGATTTGGAAAAAGTTGACAATAGTTCGAGTCATTGAGTATATACATACATACATACATACACACATATATATATATACACATATATATGTATATATAAAATGAGTGTATGTATATATGTGTGTGTGTGTGTGTGTGTGTGTATAAATGACCTTAAGCAAGTCTGCTCAGCTCTATAAGCCTCAGTTTCATTTATTACATTTAGCACATATTTCCTAATAAATGCTTTACTGTACAGAAAAAGTGCAGATATAACAGCATCTAATAAAATCTAAGATAGGAACAACAAAAGACAAACAACCAAAACTTCTCCTTCAGTGCTCCTGTGGACCTACACCAGTAAGGCTCTAGGTCTCATTTGAAATTCAGCAGCAATAGCTTTTCAGAGTCTTCCTAACAACTGTACCCAACTTGAGACAGATATTCCTCATTACAAACCCCCGATTTGAGAATTGTCTATGGCCATGATCTTAGCCCAGAATCTAGTGCCTGTGGGCTCTGGATCTGACCTCTGGACTCTTTACCATCTGGATCCTGTCTCCCATATCAGCTTCTCAGAACCCTAAAAACCTGACCTGAAAGCCCCACCCCACTTGCTGACACCAACGCTAAGATCTAAATGAGAGCCCACTCACCTTGGAGATAAAACTGAGACTCAGTGGCTGCCAATGGTATCACTTTCCACCCTGCGTAGACTGACTTAGACCCCTCAGAGCATCTCAAAGCCTCTCCCACCCCACCTGGGAAGAGTCTTCTGGTGTACTGATTGGATAGTTATCAAATGGAGAAATCCCTTTCTTCTGCTCATTATTCAGAATCTTTATCTATAAATCAGTATAACTTGCAAGGTCCCATGAATTTTGTAATGCATTTAAAAAATAAAATTGTTTATGTAGATACCCTACTGCCACTACTAAATGCCTGAGGTCCTCATAGCCCAGGGATGGCCCTATTCCTGTCAAATTTATTTTCTATTATTTTTGACTTATTAACTATATAGGATATACCAATAACTACAACTACAACTACAATAAATACAAACAATAACACCAGTAAGTGTCCCTCAGGGTTCTGTTCTGTGTCGCCTTCTTTTTTCCCACTTTATTATTTCACTTGGTGAACTCATCAGTTTCTGTGGATTTAATTCCTATCTTTATGCTAATTCTCAAATTTACGTTTCCTGCCCCAGTCACTGAGATAACCTCCAATCCCACATCTTCCACTGTCTTTCAGACATCTTGAACTGGATGTCCATAGGCTTCCTAAACTCATTCTGTCCAAAACAGAACTCATTATGTTTTCCCCTAAACCCTTGCCTCCTACTACTTTCTGTATTACTGTAGAGGAAAACACTATCCTCCCAGTCCATCAGACTTACAACCTAGAAGTCATCCTGGAATCTTTGTTATCTCTTGCCCCCCAAATCCAAATCCAAGCTATTACCAAGGACTGTTGATTAAATCTTTGCAACATTTCTCAAATAGGCCCCCTTCTATCCTCTGACACTTCACATACCCCTCCACCCCCTACCCCTGAAGGCCTTTGTCACTTAGTGCCTGGACTGCATCAATAGCCTACTAGTAGGCCTTCCTGCCTCAAGGTTTTCCTCACTCCAACCCATCCTCCATTTAATCACCAAAATGATTTTCCCAAAAGATGGGTCTGATCATATCACTGACTCAAACTCTAGTGGCTCCCTATTGCCTCCAGGAGTAAATACAAAATCATATTTGACATTCAAAGTCTTTTATGGGCTAGACTCCTTCCTTTCTAGTCTTTTTTTGCAGGGAGCAAGAACAGACAATTGGGGTTAAGTGACTTATCTGGGATCATATAGCTAGCTAGATGTCAGGTGTCTGGCCTGGGGCCAGATTTGAATTCAAGTCATCCTGCCTCAAGGGCCAGTACTCTATCCACTGCACCATCTAAGGTCCCCTTTCTACTCTTTTTACATCTTACTTCCCAAGACATACCAGTGATACTGTTCTCTGGACTACTCTACAAACAGGATACTTCATCTCTCTCAGACCCTGGTGTCTCCTCTGGTTGTCCCCCATGCCTGGAATGTTCTCCCTCTTCTATTTCAACTGACCTCCCTGTCTTCCTTTAAGTCCCAATTGCAATCTCAGCTTCTATAGGGAGTCTTTCCTAATCCCTAAATTCCAGTGTGTGTGTGTGTGTGTGTGTGTGTGTGTGTGTGTGTGTGTGTGTGTATGTACAATGCTACATTGGAAACTCCTTTCCAGTTCTTTCTTCTATAGCTTTCATCCCTCCCCTCCCAACTTTCCCCTCTAATCCTTCCATATACAAAAAAATTATTTTTTAAATCACATAAGAAAATTCTTGCTTCATCTCTTTCATAAATTTTCATTGAACTTGTGCCCATCCTTTGTCACTCATTTGTTTACTCTTTCAGGCTTTCTCCTAATACCAGACTTTATGTCAGGGCCAGCTTCTGTACACTACTGCTGCCCTCTCAGAGTTTGGATTGTTAGGTAATTCTGGGATCTCAGGTTCAGGCTTTCAAGGTTTTAGTGCTCCCAAAGTAGTCTAATCCACACAAAGTCTGATTTTTACTCTCCTCATTAGAGTTTTGCAAGTTTCTGACCTGGATTTGTGTAAGAAATATGCCTGTGGGCTTGTCCTTTTTCAAATTTCCCACATACTCAGATGCTTTGTTCATCTGGATAGCTGTGCTGGTTCAGTGACAAAAGTACAGGATTCCCAAGCCAAATACCACCCATAGGCACCGATACCATCTTCACTTCACCCTCTACCTGTGTATTATTAATGCATTGTTAATGGAATGGAAGATCTTTCCCATCCATTAATAGGACTATGTGACCTACTTAAGTCATATGGAAGCCTGTGACCCAGAACTGGGCAGTGAGCAACAAAGCTGCTATACAGCACCTATTCTTGCATTTTACACAAGTTTAAACCATCAGTGCTTAGCGTGGTTCATAGCTTCTCCAAGCACTGGCATTTTCCACATGACCATTATTGGCCAGATTTTAGTCACCATCCTCTGTACATCTTTTGGCCTCCCAGTACCTACTATGCCTGGAAATAATGATTTTCTGTGATTTTTTTTTTCCTTGTTGGGTTTCTCCATTAGGATTCAGTTTGGGTGTTTTTAGATGTAGTTGGGGTTGGGGTTGGGGGTGTGAGTGGCTGGAAATTCAGCTCGTCTTCTTCCTGCTACTTTACTATCTTTTCTTTGCCTGCCACCTCATTTTACTGATAAAGAAACTGAGGTTAAGTTTCTTTCCCAAAGTCACAAAAGTAGTTAGTAGCAAAACTGTTATTCTGCTTCCCTGACTGCAGATAGTTTTCTTTATCATTACACTGTGCAATTATTATTGTTATTATTTAAATATGGGCAAATACAATGAAGTTACTAATCACATTTAAATGCTGAGAAAACTGAGATACAGATAAATTTTTTTTTGCAACGTCACAGTAAGACATTTAATAAAACTGAAAAAAAATCATTTCCTGACTCCTATATCCTCATTCAGTTTATGAAATTGTCTCCTTATATATTTACTAACTTAAAATTCATGAATCATTCATTCAGAAGGGGAAAGTCAACATTGTAGAAATTGAATCTTTCAACATACCGTTAACTTATTAGCAGCCCATTCTTTCATTTCCACATTGAAATTTTGGCTCTGGAATTTTCTAGTTTCCACATTGCTGAATTCTAAAGCATAACATCTCAGCAAATATAACAGGTTTCTTTCACAGATCACCAATCCCATTGAGTGGTCCCCACAGTTATACTATAAATATTGGAGGTCACCATCCATCATGATGGAGTTTATGTCAAGAGAGTTTCCAGGTCACAGTGGTGAAATCAACATCTGGACCTAAGTAAAAGAATGCCAAATACATAGTTTTGGAATATCCCCTGAATGGCATTGGGAGAAATGTAGATGGGTTGTAAGGCTGATAGAATCTTATGAAGTACAGTAATAGGAAAAATGCCAGGAGAACACAAACTGCAAAGTTAGCAAAAATGCATTTCATTTAAGCAAAGCACAAATATACTGTTTAGCTCAGCTGGAATCTTCAGTAGCTGCCTTAGGCAACTACAACACTAAAAGAAACAAATACTTGTGGGGCCTTGTGGAGGTGGTGTGGGTGGGACTAAAAATTAAAGAATGACTGTACTGGGAATGGGGAGGGATAGATCAGTCTGCTTGCTTTCAGACTATAGATGCTTCACAGATTTTACATTTTCATTTAAATAAAAGTTTGGGTGGCTTATAAGAATATATTTTCTGATTCTATCGAGCATCCTTACAGACTTTATAATGCTATGGAGGAGGGTTAAAGAACATTTTTGGATACGATACATTTCTAAGCACATTTCTGAAAGCCATGTGTCAATCTAAACTTTGAGACAGTCTTTTCTGCCACTTTCGTTACTGGGGGTGCGAGATACACACTTTTTTTTTTTTTTTTTACCCCATAGAACTGCACTAGATATTTTAATTGAAGAGTCCATGCACAGGTTGGTATAATCCCTTACTCTCTGGTCATTTTTCATTTTGTTGTCCTCATTACCCATGAGCATATTGGAACTAATAGCTAGCACTTTACTTTAAAAAGTAAGTCATTTCTGAGTTATGGCAACGTAAAACAGCCACTGAATCTCCTAAGATAAGCAACCTTTACAACCTGAAATCACAGAAATTGCTATTACAGATGCAAGACCTGCTAGTTCATCATTTCTGTAGCCTTGCCAGAGTCACAAGAGGCACTGAAGGAAAACCACTTGTTTCTTTTGTAGAAAGAAACTTTTCCCCACCAAGGGCTTATGAGCATTTAGAAATCTAAAAGACCAGTTAATCATCCTAATTCTGAATGAGAGGGAAAAAAAAAATATATTGCAATTGAATAACAGCTAAGTATGACTGAATTCAATCCTCTAGAGTAAAATAGAAGTACGTGAGGTGCCAGGAACTCCTTGGGAAATTTGGGGCAAACATATTTCAATTCATCAAAATGTATTTATCATCTGTTATATTTCAGGTATTTTATGGGGTCTAGGGCTATAATCATGAAATTGAACATGTTTTCTGCTCTCAAGAGGCTTATGCATCAAAGAAAACTTCATAGATGAGTCAAGATTGAAACAATGTTTAAGAGATCACTTGACGTTTCACAACAGAATAAGGATTGGTGTTACATAGTTGTTTGAATCTCGTCTGACTGTGACCCCATTTGGGGTTTTCTCGGCAAAGATATTGGACTGGTTTGCCCTTTCCTTCTCCATCTCATTTTACAGATGAGGAAACTGAGGCAAACAGGGCTAAGTGACCTGCCCTGGGTCACATCGCCAGCAAGCATCTGAGGCCAGATTTGAACTGCAGAAGATGAGTCTTCCTGGCCCCAGGCATTGCACTCTGTCTACTGATACACTTAACTGTTTCATGGATAAGGTAAAGACAGAGTTGTTTAATAGATCACTTGACTTTTCACAGAAATTATTCATCATCAATCAGAAGTATAATGATATGAGAAAAGTGGAGCCAAAAAAGTTGAATGCAAATATTGCTGCTGCTTTATACCAATGTGTCTTTGAACAAATCACTGTACTTTTTTGGGATTTAGTTTTCTCTTATGCAAAATGAGGGAGTTGGAGTAGAGGGTTTTAAATGATTCTTCTTGATGTAATTCTATGATGTTATGATGTCTTGACTTAATATTCAATTAGAGAAGCACCAAGCATTTATTGAAGATATGCAAGGCAATATGCTAATGGCTCATATTATAAAAACACTTGCCCTTATGCAAGCAGCTAGTGCTCCATGCTACACCTCCCACATCATTGTGAGCTTCCTAAGACCTTCCTTATAGCCAACACTTCATACTTCAGATTTTCATTTCTTGATACTCCCTCTGTAGCCAACATCTATGAAATCTTGTTTGTTCCTGTTCTTAATTGTCTTAGAGCCCTTATCTCATTGCCTTCTGATAAAATAGATGCAACGTAATTTTTTTTAAAGGGGGAAAGTGAGAAAGCATTAACAACTGTGTCTGTTTTGATGAAGGAGTAACAGGCAGTGGTCATTTATAGCACTATGGAAGGCCGGTCAAGGCGATTCAGAGGTAGGGTTAGATTTTCAGTACCTTCAATCATCGTAAATAGACATTTTCCTAACATAGAACCAGTATAGTAGGGCAATTGCTGGTCATTATAATTAAACTGTAAATAAAACTTAAAGCTTTCTTTTTTTTTGTTTCCAAGCTTCCTGAATATTTAAATTCAATTTAAGCATACTATGCCCAAACAGATCTTAAAGTATTAAGGTTCAGATAGATTTTTTTTTGTTACAGTGAAAAATGGAAAATAAAGCTCACTGAGTTCTTTTTTCTTTCTTTGAATATCATTATCACATTTACCAATAGTTTTACTAATACATTTTTTCTTTTTCAACATTTTCACAGTAAAACAATATTAACTTTAAATACAAGGTGTTCCTTCTTAAAACAAATACCTGTAATTACACTAACAAGTTGTGTCAGGCAATAGGTATCAACATTTTAGGAGTGTTTCCAAAGCCTTCAGAATTAAAGTTAAGTTGATGCTCAGAGGGCATGGATTGCACTAAGGCAGATTAAAATATCATGCCTTCAAAATAAGAAAGTGAACAGTTTGCTTGAGCAACTTATACTTGTAGGCTTTTCTACAAAAAGCGAAAAAGAAAACAATCACTTTTTCTTGATTTAGCCTGCCTTTAACTTACTTTATATATACAATGTGTGAATTTTAAGTTAATCCTCCTGCTATGTTTTTGAGGACAATCAAGAAAATATAACATGTAAGTTTCATCTTTAGCTGACTAAAGGAACATTGTTTAGTGATAGGTGATGGTAATATCTACCTGTCTCTGTTTACTAACATGGAAAAAAATAAAAACACATTGGACCAAAATAGATGTGTACCTATCATCCTGTTTCACACACATTTATACGTGTATATTATATATTCATGCATAAATATGTACACATGTGTGTATATATGTTTATAGTCATATGCGTGATGAGTATGGTATAGGAAGTATGAGGGGGCCTCTCTATCTCTAGATTCATATATGTGTATAAATTATAATAATAACTATCATTTCTAAAGAACTTCACATACGTTATCTCATTTGACTTACATCAATCCTCACAACAACCCTGTGAGTTATGTGCTATTATTATAGCACTACAATTATATATACACATGTACATATGTAATTATATATTATATTTTTATAATGATATATTATTTTTTTCAACCAAGGAAACTGAGGCTAAAAGAGGACAAATGTGCCATGTAGCTAGAAAGTGTTCATGACAGCATCTGGGTTCACGTCTTCTTGATTCCAAGTCCATTGCTCTATCAGCTCTGACACCTCATTGCTTAAATTGATATTTAGTGTAGGATACACACACACAAATACACACACACACACACACAAATATTACATGTCTGGTTCCCAGATCTAAGCTGATTACATCTCCACTTCATGGTTGCAGCAGTGTCCCTGAAGAGGCAGGGAGTGACTCTGTAATTCCATTGGCTTAAGCCCCTTTCCCTCGAGATTATCAGTTGAAAGCATCTAGTCATCTAACCCTGAGTTAAGTCATCTCTCAGTCTCTAGTTTTCTTTAAGATTCACCTCATGCACACCTTCTATATGAAACTTCTGCTGATTGCTCAGCTGCTGGAACTTCTCTCCCTTCCCCACTCCACCCCACCTCACCATCATCGTATGTGTGCGTCACATTTGTTTTTGTTTTTCCCCTCTACCATTTTGTATAAAGTTACATACATGAGGACATAGTAGAAAGTGAGCAATGGGGGATTTCTACTGTGCTATAAGAAATGATGAGCTCAATGATTTTAGAAAAACATGGAAAGACACAAAATAATGAAGGGTGAAATGAGCCAAACCAAGAGAATATTGTATACAGTAACAACAATATTGTTTTAAGAATGACTTGAGTGAATAAGTTATTTTGTCTATTATAAATATCCAAATTAGGCATAAAGAATATATGAGAAAAGATGCTATCTGTATTCAGAGAAAGGACTGATAAAAAGAAGAATGTATTAATAATTTAACATGTATATATATATATATGTACATATATGTGTGTATACATGCAATACACCCACAAACATCTATTTGCATTAATTGTAACCACCTCTAGGGGGGTAGCGGGGAAAGGAAGAAAAATAATTAACACAATCATTTTGCTGTATACTTGAATGAAATAGTAAATTGTGCATAGTAGATTTGCAGTTTCATGTGCAATCATCTTTCATAGCATAGTGTTTATGCTATGAAAATGCTTGCATTATTTCGAAAAAGGTGGGTCTCATCATCAGGAATCAGGAAGACCTGGGTTCAACTCTCACCTTAGACACATCCTAGTTATGAGACTTTGGGTAAGCACGTTAATTTTTCAATTCTTTAGACACATTTCTAAGGCTGCAAGTTAGAGATAAGGTCAAAAATCTATAGAGATTCTTTAATCATAATGAATTTCCCCATGCCAAAAAAGTCAAAGGTCAAATCCCTACATCCCGCCCCTCCCTCCCTTCATATACGTACATTTTATTTTCTCACAATAAACAATTAGCTCCTTGGGAGTAGAAATTGTTTCATTTTTTTCTTGTATTTTTGACCCTAGCACATTTTCTTTAAGTAGAAGCTATTTAATAAACCCTTGTCAATTGAATTATTCTCATTCTAAAATATATGTTCTTTCTGTGACATTGCATTCAAATACATTTTATAAAGAAAGCTCCTGATGCCAGTATCGTTTGCTCAGAGTTGATGTTGGGACAAAAGGAAGCAATAAATCAGTCTCTGAGGAGTTAACAACAAGAGGTTATCTAGTCCCAAAATAGTACGGATATGCAAGGAGGATACTGTGACACTTAGCTTCTATAAACACAACCCCCTTCATCTCCATATGGAAACACATCTGTTCAATGGTGCAGGGTATGGTGACTAATGTGGTCTTCAGATATGTACCAGTTTGGTAGGCAACCAAACTTAATTGATGGATTTTTTTTTAACTCCTTGGTGTGTAACAAGCAAGTCATGTCAACGCAACCAGGCAGTTGAGTTGATTGGTGGTGCAGCTTGAGTCTTATCCAATCCAACACAAAACAGAGATTATTTTAATTTGTAGTTTTCTAAGTCAATATAAGGCCTACAAGGCCTCTTTCTATTGGAGGTTGAATCTCCTGCACTGGCAGCTAAGTGGAACAGTGGATAGAGTGCCTGACCTGGGGTCAGAAAGAGCTAAGCTTAATTCCAGCCTCCAGCTAAGCTTTATGTTGGACAAACAAATCCAGGGAATTGCCTCCTTTTTCTAACCCATATTGCCATGGGTGAAGGGAATACTCTATAGATATCAGTTCTATCATATAATAGTGTCAAGGTCATAAGCCCTTTATATGCAAGAATATAAATGTTTCCCTTAATCTCCTCTGTATACATTTTCAGTATTTCTCCCTCCTTGAGAGGCACATCAAGGAAGTGATTGTTCTCTGTCAAGCCCTTCAGAAGATGGGCCCCCCTGTTTACAGGGCTAATAAAGGACTCTTTCATTCCTATCCACAATTATCCCAAACTCAGCTAAAGTATTTCCCCTTTTCAAGTAAGTACACATTCACTTCAATTATATCATGATAGTTCCATCTTTCCCAAACTGTTAGAAAGCAAGGCACCTCACAACAGTACCACCCATTGTTCTTCCAGCACGTTTCTGGGAAGGAATTATTTGAACTATCTCGGAAAAAAAAGAATTCTGCAAATTGAGTAGGTCCTGAGCTATTTCTCTATATATGGTGTACAGAACTCTCCCAAGAAGGCAAGGACCCTGAGGCCAAGACAGCTCTGTACTAGAGAAGGATAAGGAATGGCTTGAGAGTGTTCTGGGAAACTAAGTCCCTAAACATTCCATTAATGTCAGGTAATCTTCTTAGAAATACAATTCCAGAAATTATTGGTCTAGAGAGGACCTTTTTCCTTTTTAGGTGTGGATTAGGTGGGTACAAATGAGATAATGTTTACAATGTGCCTGAGAAAGTTCCTGGTATGTAGTAGGAGTTTAAGAAAAGCTTTCTTTCTTCCTCTGACTGAATAATGAACACATTGAGGCAAGAATAGTTCTGTTCTCCTTAATTAGGTAGATGTCATCATTCCATTTCCAATAGAAAATGTCATCACTACCCCCATGACCATATTGGTAAGGGTATTGCTCTCAAATCTCTGATATTCTGCTAATGGCTCCAACTTGGTCTAGTGTATGATGTCTCTAATGTTTCATATACAGCCCTATGTGGTAGGAGACATTGACTGCATTCTTTCATTAGTTCTGACTGCAAAGGGGACAACCTTTGATTGTCCAGTCCTGAACTATGCAGACCCCAGAACACTTGGGCAGACTCATGGCCATCAACAGGAATCAATATAAGGCATCATGGAGGCACATAAACGGAAGAAAGAAATACACGTAGAAAAATACACAGTTTACACATAATGTTAGCAAGCGTCTTGAGGGCAAAGTCTTTTTTTTTTTTTTTTTGCCTTGCACTCTCAATGCCTATAAGAGTAATATTTCCACAGTAAATGTTTAATAGTTATTTATTTGTTTTTGAAAAGCCTTGAGGGAAGTGGAAGTTTGATTTTTTTTTTTCTTTGAGTTACCAGCCTCTGCCGCAGTCTTAGGCATTTTACAGGTACTTAATGAATTCTTGTTGCTTGATTGATGTAAAAGCACCAGATCTGAAGTCAAAGGACACATGACCTTGGTCTAAATACTTTACCTTTTTAGATTCACTTCTTTTCTGTGCCAAATGAGAAGGCTGGAGTAAAAAAAGTGATTTTATTAGTCATTTTGGGCCATTCTATATAATTCATATGCGTATACCTATATATACACATATTTGTGTGCCCATGCACTATTCCTTTTAATTTTCTCCCTGTAAACATTTCCACAGTCTAAATTTAAGTGAAGGTTTGAATTTATTTGTTTGTTCAGGCAATGATTTTATTCACTGATACAGAAAGAATAATAAACATTTTGGGACACCTCATTCAATAGTCACATGTATGTACCAATACACATGCAAACATACAAATAAACATTATTCCCTTTCCACTTTCTCCATGAACATTTCCATAGCCTAAATTTACCTGAAAGTTCTGAAAAAATAACAATAAACCTTGCAAAAAAGAAAAACCAGTAAATCATCATTTCCTCAGAATGTGGGCCTTTTTAATATTGACTGTTCTCCATATTTTCAATGATTGCCACTAAATGGAGTGTGATTTAGCTGAAAATGGGCTAACAGCTCGTTTTACAAAATTCGTATATTATTCCCAAGCTGCCATCCCAAAATAGTCTAGACCTGGATCTAATTTAGTAAGCATAAAATTGACTTTTGAAAAGATAGTTAATGATCTTGTGCCTTTGTGAATGTCCAATGTATAGGGTACTCCCTGAGTAAATTAGACTTTTACAAAACTTTTAGATATATTGAAGTTATGAAGCTAAAATGGGAAATTCTATGCTGTCACACAGTAGATAAGTTTGTCCATAAAATCATGAGGTCTAGCAGTTTCTAGATGAATTTTTTATCCACATAAATCTTTTTCCTCTTTTGACCATATTTTGCATTAATTATTCCTTCTTTTAACTTTAACTATCCCAGATCTCCCTCTTTGAAATAATAAGGCACAATAAAATCTGATATTACCAAAAGGGAGAAAAAAAATAGCTTATACCCTTATGCTAAGTAATACCAGGCATATAAAGTAAAAGACTGAGCCTCATCACCTCCCCACACATAACTCAATAAAACTCTTAAGTACAGTTTACTAACTACACCTATTTTCTACACATTTAACACACTTTGCCAGATTAAACATATCAACACACTAGAATTCATTAAGCATTGACCTATACACATTGCTAATGCAAGGGGTTATTTAAGATTATAATAAAAACACATGGGACCAAAGGCAGCCAGATAGCATACTAGATAAAGTTTTAGACCTGAAGTCAAGAAGACCTGAGCTCAAATCCATTCAGCCTCATGTACTTGTTACCTCTGTGACCCTGCGAAGTCATTTAACCTCTGTTTGTCTCAATTTCCTTATCTACAAAACAAGGATAATAACATTTATCCTACACGGGTTGGCACACATGTGGCACTTAATAAATTCTTATCCCCTTCCTTCCTTAATGTTATATGACTATATTAATTTCCTAGACCATTTAATTTTATTCAAACAACTGCAATTATTTTGTCCTTGGTATATGCAAGCTGTACCTACTTGAAATGACTAGTTGTTTCTTGAGCTAAACTTTTTGTCTTCCATCTCTACACTTTCACACAAGTTATCTCCAGTGCTTAGAAAGCACTGTTTTCCTCTGTCTTTCAAAATCCTTGTCTTTCTACAAAGTTTAGCTAGAATTCTATATTCCAGAACTGCTTCTAAGCCCACAGCTATATCATTTCTTCTCAGTTTTCCTTGTACTCTACTTACAAGGGATACAACAAATATTTTATATTTTGTTTTCAACAAGGCATTTGAGAAAGTCTTTCGTAATACCTGTGAGGTGAAGATGGACAAACGAGGGTTACACAATGCTTGTAGCTCCAAAACCTAGGTGGTCCAGTGGATAGAGTGCTGGGCTGAAGTCAGAACCACCAGTGAAATTCAAATATTTTCTCAGACATTTACTAGTTACGGGATCATGGGAAAGTCACATCCTCTCTGTTTCTGTTTCCTCATCTGTAAAATGGGGACAACAATTACATCTCCCTTACAGAGCTGTCATGGGGATCAAATAAGATAATGTGTGTAAAGCGCTTTCCAACCCTTACACCATTATATAAATCCTACCTTTGTTGGTGTTATTTAGTATATGTTCAATAAATGTTCCTTTAATTGAATTGAACTTAATTGAATGGCAGCACAAAAGATCTGACACAAACCCTGTCCTGAAAGAGATTATGATCAAATTTGAGGGCATGAGATGCACATACAAAACTATACTGCAGGATGAGAATGAGTGGTCTAAAGTACAATGGGAAATTTGAGGAGGAAGAGGTCCTTTTCAGATGTACACAGAAGGGAATAGACAGGAAAGGGGAGAAGGTGATGACAATTAGAGTCAGAAAAGTATCCACAGAACTAACACAGACATGAGTATATTTCCTCTGAAATACTAGAGAATGAGGCAAAGAGTTTCTATCCATATATTCACATAATTTAAAAAGATTTACCTATTATAGAAATTTATATATGAATTCTTATGAGAAGAGCATCTGTTGAGGCGTCATGTGGTATGTGCCTCATTAGAAAAAAGTCTGCTTCCTTCCATATGTTACCACCTGTTCAGTTCTTATTCACTATTTCCTCTGTTCACCCCTCTACTTTCAACAGGTAACCCAAGGATCTTTAAAGTATAAGAATAAACTAATCAATCAACTGACATGGATTATGTACCAATTAAGCTTAATCAGTGACTAGAGAACTGAGCCTGGAGTCAAAAAGACCTGAGTTCAAAACCAGCCTCAGACACTTACTACGTGACCTTGAGCAAGTCACTTAACTTCTTTCTGCTTCAATTTCTTCATTGGTAAAATGGGGGTCACAATAGCACCTTCACAAGGTTGTTGTGAGTATCAAAGGTGAAAATATTTGTAAAGTGCTTAGGACATGGCACAGAGAAGATTACATAAATGCTTATTCACTGTTTTCTTATCCGTACTAAAGTCAACCACTATTCTAGACTCTAGGGATACAAATCTAATAGGAAAAGTCCCTGTTCTCAGGTATCCTTCAAAACTAAGTACTACAGGAAGTGTATTAATAGGTGTATACCAAGCACAGAAAGAGCAGATTCAAGGTAACCTTGGTCTTGGGCATGAAACATACTAGTAACTAGAGGTGGGAGCTGGAGAGGAGCATCAGGAAAAAAAATTATATATATATATATATATATATATGGATAAATTGATGCATTTTTGAATTCATATACACATATATGCATATATGTGTATATACATATATGTATATATATACATACATATATAAATACCTACACACACGTGTGTGAGTGTGGGTATATTTTGAAATGGTAATTTAAATGGGAAGATCTTTCCCATTCATTAATAGGCCCATGTGACCTGCCTGGGGCACATGGAAGCCTGAGTCACATAAGTATGAGTCATATGGAACCTATGGTGGGAGGATTTTGCTGAACAGGTGGAACAGGAAGATGGGGAGCTAGAGCAGAGCTGAGAAGTAGCTAAGTCTTGAGAGCAGTCAGAGCTAGGAAGGATGCAGGTAGCTGGCTAATGTGAATGAGAGAGTTTGTTTGTGATTTTGTTTAAGGGGGCCTCCTTGCGATTTGTTTAAAGGAGCTGGTTTGTGGAAAGTCTAGCAGGGAGAAGGTTTAGGGCTGGTGTTGTCCTCTGCATTGTTATTGTGTATAGATTTTTGTTACTATGAAAGATTTGGCTTTCTGGTGTCTGAATAATTGTGTTGGTTCTGTCTTCCATGTGGAGAGTCTGTGGCATTTCATGATTCAGAATTGCACTTGCATATTCATGGCTGCCATAGATGCTTTGAATATCACATGGGTACTACTATCAGGAAAAATCATATATATATATATATATATATATATATATATATATATATATATATATGGATGTGTGCATGTGTGTATACACATAAACATATATATATATATATATACATGTGTACATATACATACACGTGTGTATGGCTTTTGGAGAAAACAAGGAATTTCTAATAGGAAGGTGAGGCAGAAATGGCTGAATAAGAATAGTTATAAATGAAACCACTTTACCAGCATCATTATGTATTTTCAATGGGATGTGGAGAGGAATGGATAATAAGTTTTCAAAGACAGGATAGTGCTAGGTTGTGAGAGATTTAAATGCCAAGGAACTTTCCATTTGATCCTAGAGGTAATAGGCAAGGGAGATTTTCAGTGTTTAAGATAGAGGAAAGTACCCAGAATTTTAGTTATAGTATACCCCAAGAGTTGTTTAATCCAATACATAAGTTACCAAGAATTCCCATTAGAATATACCTTTCAAGAGAACACTCAGTCTTGGTAAGATATCCTCTGAGGAGTAATCCATTTAGATTCCTAAGAAAGTTCTTATTGTAAGCTATTTTCTCCTGAAATAAAGCCAAAAATTTGTTCCCTTGCCATTTTCCTCATTTCCCTTTTCCCTCTAGGATCCTCTCTGTTAGTTTATCTGCATGTATACTTAACTTTCATTGACATTTTTTCTCTTGATATTTTTGGTAGTCTCATTTTTTACTTTCATTTCTTCATTACTCATATTTTGGCTTCTCCTCCCTTGATCCACTATTGCTGTGCAGACTGGTAGAATGGGCAGCTAAATCCCCTTTTCAGAGTAACTTCAAGGAGGACAAAACTGGCCTTAGCATATTTTCTTATCTCTACTAGATTGTATCCTTTCCTGTTTTCTAGAATGTGCCAGAGGATTCCCAATGGTTAAATATTTTGCTAAATTATTTTCTTACTTTCATTTCTTATTCATACTCGAAGGCAGATAATATAGCTATATCATTTGGCTATTTTACCTGAAGTAGTCACACTGAATTTTCTATTATTGGCCATGAGGGGAAGATCAGGGAAGGAATTTAAAGGGTGAACTCTACTGATTTGTCTGAGTATTTGAATGTAAGTCTATAATGAGTTGTACTGGAAGAAAAGGCAAGACCTTATACTTGGAGGGAGGATAGAACTTCACAATATATCAATAATCTGTGGGCTACTGACTTTCAACTCTTTAATGGCTGTATTGTTGACTGTGGCCAAGGTTAAGTCCTTTTTTCCTAATCACTTTATACCAATGACTCTTTCATATTCTTTTCATGAAATAAACTAAACTATTTTGGTGGGGACTTAGGGGCTTCTCACCCTAAACAGCAGAGCTCTAATTTCCCTGACTATACAAATATATGGTTTATAACTTAATAACTGAATAATACAGGGAGAACTAGAGGTATATATATATATACATATAAACACATATACATATATATGTACATATATATGTGTATTTTTGTGTGTTATATGTCTTTTTAAATGAGATTATCACAGAAGCATGAATAGATATCTCTAGAAATTTCTGAGCTAAACTTTCTTTAAAGAGATCTTAATTCTTGCTGGAAGATGTCAGGGTACAAAAGGTCTAGAGGGACAGTCCCATTAGATACCTAAGAAAGAAGGGAATCAAGGGATTCAGGATGACAGAGAATTGTCTGAGTTTTCCCTAGTTTACCCTAGGAAAAAAACATTAAATCAAGCCTCTAAATGGATTCTGGAGTGATGGAACCCATAAAAAGAAAGAGTTAAGCAATTTCCCAGCTTAACATAACATAGAGGAACTTCAGGAAAGTTCTGGCTCACTTGGGTAAAAGAGGAGTGCAGCCCAGTGAAGACAGTGTCTGGGCAAGCCACCAAGAGGCTCTTAGCCACAGTGTAGATCATCAACTGAGGCCCCTTGGTTCTGGCTTAGCAGGCAAGAAACACAGCAGGTCAGCTGTGAGGTCTCCAGCCCCAGAACCCTGGCCTAACAGGCATTACTAGGCCCAGATACCCCAATGCAACAGGCAAACCCCCAGTACCTGAGGTATTGGGGCAGAAAACCAGTGACCAGACCCCTGCCCTCAACACAAGAAGCTTGAGAGAGCATCCTGTTCCTCAGGGGCAGAGCTCAATTTTTAAAAATGAGCAAAGAAAAAAAGCTCTGACTGTAGAAAGCCACTGTGGCCACAGGCAAGATCAAAATAAAACTCAGAAGAGGACAACGATATCAAAATGCTTATCTGTGAAGCCTCAAAGGGTTGTATAAATTGGTCTCAAGGCAAAAAAAAAAAAAAAGATCTTGGAAGAACTCAGAAAGAATTTTTAAAATCAAGTAAGAGAGGCAGAAAAAAATGGGAAAAGAAAAGAGAGTTACACAGGAGAATTATGGAAAAAAGAGACAACAGTTGGAAAAGGAAGTAAAAAAAGGAACTAGAGAAAACACCTTAAAAAATAGAACTGACCATATTGAAAAAAAAAAAAAAAACACTGAAGAAAACCTGTAAGCCACGATCAAAAAATAGCCTGGAAAGTGTCTTTGCTTCCTCCCTCCCTCCTTTCCTCCCTTCCTCACTCCCTCCTTCTCTCTTTCTTTCTTTCTTTTCTTTCTTTTTTCTTCCTTTCTTTCTTTTCTTCCTTTCTTTCTTTTCTTCCTTTCTTTCCCTTCCTTCCTTCTTTCCTTCCTTCCTTCCTTCCTTCCTTCCTTTAATTCTTTATTCTTTCCATTCTTTAATTCTTTCTTCCTTCTTTCCTTCCTTCCTTTCTTCCTTCCTTCCTTCCTTCCTTCCTTCCTTCCTTCCTTCCTTCCTTCCTTCCTTCCTTTAATTCTTTATTCTTTCCATTCTTTAATTCTTTCTTCCTTCTTTCTTTCCTTCCTTCCTTCCTTCCTTCCTTCCTTCCTTCCTTCCTTCCTTCCTTCCTTCCTTCCTTCCTTCCTTTCCTTTTTTCTTTCTTACCTTTGATGCTGATGCCTAAACCAGGAAGAGCCAAAACAGAGAAAGAAAATTAAAGACCAATTTCACTAATGAATGTTGATGCAAAAAATTAAATAAAATATTGGCAAAGAGATTACAGCAATTTACTATGAGGATGATACACTATGACCACATGTAATTTATATTGGGAATCAAGACTTGTTCAATATTAGGAAATCTATCAGCATAATTGACCATATCAACAATAAAACTAACAGAAATCGTATGATTAGCTCAATAGATGCAGA
This sequence comes from Bettongia penicillata ogilbyi, assembly GCA_023548195.1. Lineage (NCBI taxonomy): Eukaryota > Metazoa > Chordata > Mammalia > Diprotodontia > Potoroidae > Bettongia > Bettongia penicillata. The sequence goes on along the minus strand of JAJHZJ010000001.1, from coordinate 2,874,597 downwards.
AAAAGCTTTTGACAAAATCCAGCACCCATTTCTATTAAACACTAGAAAGCATAGAAGTAAATGGAGTTTTCCTTAAAATGATAAGTAACCTCTATCTACAATCATCAGGAAGTATTACATGTAGTGGAGATAAGCTAGAAGCTTTCTCAGTAAGATCAGTGGTGAAACAAAGATGCCCATTATCACCGCTGTTAATACTGTACTAGAAATATTAACTATAGCAATAAGAGAAGAAAAAGAAATAGAAGGAATTGGAGTAGGTAATGAGGAAGCAAAGCTAACTCTGCAAATGATACACAAAGGATGAACACAACAGCAACAGCAATGGTATCCTTAGACAATCCTAGAAAATCAACTAAAAAACTACTTGAAATAATTAGAAACTTTACCAGAATTGCAGGATATAAAATAAACTCACATAAATCATCAATATTTCTTTTTTTTAGTTGATCAAATGATTTTATTCTGATCATTTTACATGGTCACTGAATAATCTATACAATAAATTGTTTTCTTGTAACACCTGCTGATACTCTCCTGGTTCTTTCTCCTACAAATTTTCTGCACCTGTATTTAACAGACTGACTTTTCCACATAGCAGTTGGGTTCTCTTGTGGGAGAAAGGTATCAGGGAAAAATCAGAACTCTCAAAAGTCTCAGGAGTTTCTCTATTGTTTATAACAACTTTCTTCCAGTTACATCCGAAAATCCTCAGGTAGAGTCCATAATCTTGGAATAGCATCAGTTTCTTCTTGGATATATTCATCTAGCCTTTTAGATATTTTCATGGCTGAGGAAGCTCTTCTACTATATTCTTAAGTATGTCTTCTGGAATCTCTTCATCTGGAAAAAGATGCAGCCTTTGCATCATGGTTCTTCTGTGGAGGTTCTTTGGTAACATTCCATAAACAGTTAGTTTTACAATCGCCACTGGATACCGCTGGTGAAGCTGAGCTGCTGTAACTTGTCTGAAACCACCTGGGTAGCCAGTGTGTGAAGAGTATATTTTGTTCCCATTTGTTTCCAGAAAATGCAATATGCCTGGTGTTTTTTATGACATTATGATCACCACACTTACTCAATTGATGGTATACAAGTTTATAGAACCCTTGAAGTCTGACTGAGGCTACTGCTGCAAGTTTGCCTGGAGGTCGCATTTTTCCATCTAAGAGATACCACATTCGGCCAAAATTGGTCCATTGCTGCTGCCCTCTCGAGAAACTAGACATTGTGCACCCGCCGAACCCGCCCTGTCCTGGGCTACCAGACCAAACGGTCGGCGCCGGGATCGGGAATCATCAATATTTCTAAGAATCAATAACAAAGCCAAGCAGCAAGAGATAGAGAAATTCCATTTAAAATAAATGTATAAAATATAAAATATTTGGGAATCTACCTGTCAAGACAAACCCAGCAATTATATGAACAAATTACAATACTTTTCACACGAATAAAGTCAAATCTAAATAATTGCAAAAAGTCAGTTGCTCATAGGTAGACAGAGACAATACAATAAAAATGACAATTTTACCTGAATTAATTTACTTATTCAGTGTCATAATGATCCAACTACAAATAATTTTGCTTAAGTATTCTTATTTAACAAGAGAGAATTAGCTATGGGAACTGTATATCAGGGAATGATTATGATAAAAAGCCAAGAAATATTAGTAGAAATAAAATATTTAATTGAAGGTCCCTTACTATATCCTGTTTGAATCTAAATTTCAAGATTAAAAAAAGTCCTTAACTGATTTTTTTAATTACCAAACTATATTTTAGAGCAAAGCTAGAGATTTTTAATGAATTTTCTAATTTCTCTTGCACTGTTTTGCAAAGTCCCATAATGAATGTGGAAAAGCTATTTCAAACATCTACCAACAAATGCAATACATTCTTGATGTTTCTCTTGGCATTCTACTCTGCTGGAAGCATCTAATAAAAATATTAGAAAGAATAGTGAAGGGAGAAAAAAACAATAAAAAATGGAAACATTAAAACTAGTATCCAAATGGGGTAAGCAATAATTTTTAAGACAATGAAAATCAAGGCATCCCCTTTATAACATCAGACAGCTATGAATAATGCTTTTAGAATCATGTATGAAAAGTAAATTTATCAATTTCTATGTTCCTAAATCCTCATCTTTTGTTAGAGGGAGAAGTGCAAAAAATTTTTCCCATGTTATGGGACAAAATGTTAACAATATGTTCAGGTTATAAGACATCCATATGATCTCATGTTTATTACTAAATAGAGTATCTCACAACAAAGTAGAACACCAAAATGCTGATTCTATTTGCATTGGTTGTCACTGGTGAGAAATTATATCATTTAGAAAAGTCATTTAAACTTTATCTATTAATTTCTCCATATTAAAAAATAGGAAGCATAATAATTGCTCCATTTACATAATAGTTATTGTATAATATTCCTTCACAAGTAAAATTGTGGTATTATATATATATATATATATATATATATATATAATGTCATTCTACTTAGTCATATTCTCACATATAAATGTGCAAATGCTGTCTTTGAAGTGCTACCTCTTTTTAAGTCTATGTCCAGAGAGACTAAGAAATGCTTGGTTCCTTCAATCAGTAGATTAAATAATTCTTGATTCCATTTGGCCTTCATCAGACCACTTTAGACAGAAGAATTGTCTTTGCTTTTCTTTTGAATTCTCTAATTAGATGCCATAACCTATAGGAGCCAAGTACAATGCCTGGCCTACAATTGGAGATTTAAAAAAAAAAATACAGATTATTAGTGGACAAATAAATTAACCCTTTCTAGTAGTTAAGCACATATAAAGTCAGAAAATGCTTCCATGCATTGCACCGAATTTCTAGTCGTCCATTTGAGGAATGATTTTCCACATTCCATTTTGGAATTCCCATTAGGGAATTTAGACTATATATACAGATACAAACAGATGGATATGCATATAAGTATATAAATATATATTTTAATACAAATATAAATAATACAAATAAATCCATACATGTATACACACACACACATGCACACGTGTTCCATGTGTGTGTGGAGAGGCATTTTTACTTTGTACTCCAAAAATACCGTGGGAACTTCTGATTTGAAGAATCTGGAATTCCTTTACTTAGATCTGTTATAATTCCTTAAATTCAGAGGAAGTTTCTGGAGTTTTAGGTCTACTGATCAAAAACAAATAGAGTTGATTGCTGGCTGTATCACCAAACTGAACAAATACTGTTCATAAAGGGCAGTGGCATGTGCCTATCTAAATAGTCAAGGCTTAACTCTCTGCTTGTCTGCTCATACACTGGCAAGTCTGAAATTAAATGTTTGGTTCTCATGTTCCTTCCCTACTTAACTTTACTCACTTCTCTGGACTGAATACTAATAACTCTAATCTGGGATTCTGATCCTAATGAAAGTATTGTAGAATTACTGAGGTAGCTTACCTTTGAGCAGTGGTTTTTAACAGAACCAGATTAAAATGTAATTGGGAAATGTTTAGTAACATAAATAAACATACAACAAAGATAATGTTAAATTTGTGGTTTTCTGAGTTGATGTAGCTAGCATAGATCATTTATTTGTATTTGAGTTTGACACCTGGCCTAGATCAGCTCTTTGCCTAGAGGAAATAGTTGCCTTGAGATGTTAAATGGTTTTCTCAGGATTACTTAAAGAGCAAGCATCAAAGTCAGCTCTTCCTGGCTCCAGTGTGAGCTCTCTAACCACTATGCAACATGACACTTCTCATGAGCAAATAATGATAGACCAGTCTTTCCCATGCTTACCCTAGGTATATGTTCCTAGGGAAGACTAGTACCTCTTGTGATGGGCTTTCTGAGCCGTTTTCAGGGCTGCTCATCCACCTTTGGTGGCTAGTGTTTATCAATAGTAACTGTTACTGTTTCCCTCCCAACCTGTTGCCCTTATTTTTCTTTGCCTCATTAAAGGGACCACCCCATGGTTACTTCTTAAACAGGTCTATTAACTGAATGGGCCACACCCTAAGTGAGTATCTGAATAGACTTTTTGGCCTAAAGGGCGCAAGGTCTCCCACTGCACCCTGGGTCAACTCCAGTCACCCTGATGAATGGATTCAGATGACTCTGGAGGAGAGTGAGGCTGGTGACCTTGCACGGCCCTCCTTCACTCAAAACAAAGTCAAGTGCAAGTCATGTCATCATTTCTCTGATGGCATGGTCTTCATCAGAAACAAAGGACAAAAACAGCGACCTCTCATCCAACTGTTACCTCTTACTCCAAGAAGCTGTAGCACGTGCTGTGGCCACAGCCTTGTAAAACTATCTTGATAGAACAGCTAACCTAAGTGGAAGGTAACTGACAGGCCTCAAATGCAATTGTTGAGTGAGGGATATGTCTAACCCAAGTATGTGAAGCCTTCCCTCAGCCAGAATGACCGTCAAGATGGTCAAAGTAGGCACTGTGGAATGCTTAGATCGTGGTCAGACATCAAAGACTCCAGTGTCATCCACTACATCCAGAGTCACAGCCAATCAGCTTGACTTTTGACCTGTCACTCAGCTTTGATGACTTTGGAAGGACAAATAAGGCTGATAACTTTGTGTAACTGTGTCTCACTTAAATCCAATTTATGCACAAGTCAAGACGCCACCATTAATATCATTGCCCTTCAAAAATGAACACCAATAACATGCACCGAGAGAAGGCTCAAAATCTTTCCCTCCTCCTTCTCAATGTAAAATTAAGTCTAAGTCCTACCCTTATACTAGGGGACTCAACATACTTATGAATAATACCATCAAGCATCCTACTTTCTCAGTTCTTCAACTTGTTTCTTTCCCATGACCTCCTCTCAACCTCAGCTACACACAAAGATCATTTTCTTGATCTTACCTCACTGAAAACTGTGAAATTCCTTTATTTGATTACAATTTATTGTCACTCCACCTTTCTCTCTGCCTTGTAATCATTTCCCTTACTGATCCTGCTTTGTGAAACCTCAGACTTGGATTATATTCATCATCTCTTGCTGCCTTTTATTTACATGCTGCTGAACAAAGCTGCAGAAATCACACAGAAAGAAAAATGTACTGCCTAGGTCCAGTATAAATTTATATTATACGGCCTCAACTGGGTCCTGATAGAGCAATTCTTTCACATCTCTTGACCAGGTCTGATTCAGGCCAGTCTCTTGGTAGTTGAGCCCACCAAAACCTTGTATTATCTTCTCCCTCTATACTATTTCACTGGGTGATCTCTTCAACTCCCATGAATTCAATCAACACATCCATGCAGATGATTTTTAGATCCATTCATCAAGTTCTAAATGCTCTCCTGATAACCAGTCTTTTATAACTGTCTATAAAATATCTTAGACTGTGTCTTCTAGAATTTTTAAACTCAATCTATTCCAAACTAAACTCATCTCTCACCCCCAATCTTCCCTCTTGCTTACTTCTCTATTACTGTTGAGGGAAACTAGGGATGAGAAACCTGCAGCCTTGAGACCACATGTAGTATATTGCATTATTATAAATATATCCACAAAAGTTCCATTTTCCCAGTCACTTTGGCCTACAACGTCAGTGGCATTTTTGATTCCTCACTCTCTCTCACCACCTCCATTCTCCAGATCTAATCTCTTGCCAACTCCTGCTAATTCTATCTTTGTAACATTTCTCATATATATATGTCTTCTTATCTCCTCCAGTAGTGCCAGAGCCATAGTACAGGCCCTCATTACATCATGCCTGGGTTATTATAGTAGCCTACTGGTTGTTTTCTCTGCCTTAAGTCTCTCTACACCCTAGTCCATTCTTCAGTCAATTATCAAAGAGATTTTTCTAAAACAGAATCCTGATCATGCTACCCCAATTCAGTAAATGCCCAGTGATTTCCAAATTCTTTCAGGATCAAATATATAATACTTTGTCTGGCTTTTATAACATTATATCTTATAATCTTATATTTTATAAGCTTATAAGGATAAGGTAGCTCCTTCCTTTCTTTTAAAAGTATTTTTATTTTCAAGTAATAATTATTATGATATCCCTCCCACTATCAAATTGAACAAATTTTATCTTTTTAAAAAAATCCCTCAGAATAAAGCTACATAATTTAGCAAAATAAATTCCTATATTTGCCATATCTGAAAATCTATATGCATTTCTGCAATTTGTTACCACCTTTCTGTCAGGAACTGAATTGCTTATCTAATTTTTATTCTTTTCGATTCATAGTTTATCATTACATTGATCATAATTCTAAAATATTTCAATTCCTTTTTCTCTATATTGTTGTTATTATATAATTTTTCTCCTACTTCTACTCACTAAATCCTGGATCTGTTTATTAAGGTCTTCTCAGTTTCCTATTAAATTGTCTAATTCCTCATTTTTATGTCACAATGATATTCCATTACATTTTGCACACACTGATTTATGCATTCATTCCCCAATAGATGAATACCCCTTTAGTTTCCAATATTTGAGTACCCTGAAAAGAACTACTAAAATGATTTTTGTGCACACGGATTTCTTTAGGAGTATAGCTTACTAGCATCAGTTGAGTCAAAGACTATGAATATTTTAAAAATGAATATGCCTATTTCTATAGTAATGCATGTGGAGTCAGCTCCAGTCCATATGCAGGCTTTCCCAAGTGTGAGCTCTTCTGTGACCCCAGTCTTTTTTCCCCTACTTAGCATTAGTATGTCACACTGTGCTGAGTCTGCATACCATTTTGCAATCTTTTGCATTTCATCAGCATCCGGCAGCTCCTGAATCACTGGCTCAAGGACTTGTGATGATATTTTTAGTCAACCGAGTGGAAAGAGTTTTCTGGAGGCCTGGGAAATGGTTTAACAATAGCTTGTTCCTTGTATCTTTGGGTATGGAGGAATAAAACAAATTAAGACTGACAGAACTTGCCACGCAACAGTGCTTCTACTTTCTTGGGGATAGGGAATGTGAGGAACCCTGTTTGTGTTGTGTTCGTCCTTCTTCGTCGAAGAAGACCATGCCATCAGAGAAATGATGACATGACCTGCACATGATTTTGTTTTGAGTGAGGGAGGGCTGTGCAAAGTCACCAGCCTCACTTCTCTTCCAGAGCCATCTGAATCCAGTGACCAGCTATTCATCAGGATAACTGGAGATGACTCAGGATGCCCTGGGAGACCTTGGGCCCTTTAGGCCAAGGTCTTTGCAGGTACTCACTTAGGGTGAGGCAATGCCCATTCATTGAATAGGCCTGTTTAAGAAGTAACCAAGGCATGGCCCCTTTAATGAGACCCAGAAATAGAAAGATATCAGGCTGAGAGGGAAACAGTAATACTTGGTACTAATAATCACTCTAAAGCTAGGAGTATCTAGAAGAGCCCTTAGTCAGGGGCCCATTGGTGTCCCAGCTTCAGAGTGCAGTAGGTTTAAGGTTTTGGGAAAGGACAGGACAGGACAGGACTGGGAAAAGGAAAGGAAGGGGAGGGAAGGGGAGGGGAGAGAAGGGAAGATGTCAGTAAAACCCAAGTCAACTGGGCATCTATTGGCATTCCAAATTTACCTTCCTTTGGAGAGGAAAAGGAAGAGGAGGGGAGGCAAACAGGAGAGAAGGAATTGAGTTATCCAGCTAGCTGGGTCCCCATTCAGCCAGCTGTGTCTACTCACAGGATTTTGTTCATCCTTTGTTGCTGTAGAAGACCATGCAGATTCAATTCACTTCAATTCTACAATCATTTGAAAATCAATTACTATGGGTAAGGCACTAATTGAGGGGGTGGGCATTTATTGTTGTTCAGTAATTTCAGTTGTATATGACTTTTCTTGACCCAATTTGTGGTTTTCTTGGTGAAGATATTGAAATGATTTGCCATTTCCATCTCCAACCAATTTTACAGGTGAGGAAACTGAGGAAAACAAAGTTAAGCAACTTGTCCAGGGTCACATAGCAAGTAAATATCTGAGGTCAGGCCAGAACTGAACTCAGGAAGATGAGTCTTCCAGACTTCAGTCCCAGTACTACATTCACTTCTCCACCTAACTGCCTCTTCTGGGTATATAAAGACTAAAATAAAATGCTTACTATCCTCAAGGATCATATACTTGCATTATCTGAATAATTGATCAGAGAGACAGAACCATTTTGTTAGTTGCAAATGTGTTGCCTGTGGCAATAGTGGTATTATACAATAATAGTGATGCATAACGTTTTCCCCTTTTTTTATTTTCATACCCCTTCAAAATAGAACAATCTTTCAGTAGTTTATACATTAAGGAGAGTTCTGAGCATATTTTTAGGGATTTCCTCTCCCTCTCTGAACATTTTGACTATTCCTCCCTCATGCTGCAGAGGGATGAGTGTTGAATTTGTCTTCAGAGACTTGTTTGAATACTATCTCTCCTAGCCCCAATCGATGTGAACTGGGAAAAATTAGTTACCCTCTGAGGAATCTTTTCCTTCTCTGTAAAATGAAAGGGGTTGTTGAGATTGTCTGAAAGGTCCCTTACAATTCTAAATCTAAACTCTTTTAATTGTATTATCTCTGACATCCTTTCCAATTCAAAATCTATAATCTTATAATTCTGTTATCTCTGGCATTCCTTCCACCTCCAAACTGATGACCCCATGACTTCTTTTATTCTGTCAGCAAAAGATGATTCTGGATAGTGGAATGGTATAGTGGAAATAACACTGGCAGAGCATGCTGATTCAGAGAGTAAAACTGATTCTTACCACTTAAAAGCATCAGAAGTCTCTTCTATGGTTCTAGGCAAATCATTTATCCTCATTGGTCTGCTTTCCTTATCTGTAAGATAAAGAGTTGAACTAGATGGTTTTTAAGATCCTTTCCAGCTCTAGAGTTATGAACCTATGATCATGTACTTCTCTTGACAAGCTTCATAGATGAATACTGCTTCAGTAACTCGTTGGGCCCTAGAATAATGTGTAGCAATTGCTGCTATCTTTGTAATCTCTGTCACAAAGAGCTTTTGTATATGATTGTATATGACAAGAAAAACTGTCAATTTCTTTACAAAAAGGTAATACTATTAGTAAGAATGTGCATCATGGTCATGGATATGAAACAAAAACCTGTGGAATAAAATTACTGAAGATGAAGAAAATATTACCTCTGTAGAACTCTGGCTTTCGCATCAAGATGAAATGTATCATGAATGTTAACAATAAATTAAACATTACTGAATAAAATATTGATGAAATGCAGTCAAGCAGATCATTAAGGTGTAATTATGTCCCTCTGTATGTAATTAATAGTTGTTACATGGCCATGTAGCTGAATGCAGATTTATTCTTTATATTAATATTCTTAACAAGCAACTAAGTAAAATTTCTGAGGAGATAAGTGAAGAATGTGTTCTTTCAATGGAGTGAATACAAAATAAATTCTAACTTTAGTAAAATATCTTTTTCTGAAAAGGATTTTGCACATCTGTCTGTGACATTATGACACATTAATGAGAGTAGTGTTGTGTCTGCAACATCTTACAGTCTGTGGCTTCTGTGTATATATACAGAAACCATATTCAGTGAAGACTCTAAGAAATCGTTCCACTTGACTAACACTCTGGCCTTTACCAGCTTCCATATCTGTAATGTATATGGCTATCTGAGATCACCTATTATTGGCAGAACACAGAGAAGAGGAAGTACCACTAAAGTTTATCCTTATATTTGGAGAAAGATTGAGAGAAATTTCAGAGCTCCCATTTAAATAAAAATTAAGCATCCCTAAGGCACGTAACATAGAACAACTAGGTATAATTCAGTTTGCAACCCCATTCTCCAAAGTGAGCAGTGTTATTGTATTGGTAATTAACCCACATCATGACCATCAAAAGTATCGATTTAGGAATGGCTGGTACTCACACAGAGCACTTCATGTGGCACTTTGGGGCTGGCAGAGCTCAAAGCAGTATTTAATCACTCAAATTAATATTGAGGATCATAGAAGGAGAGAGATGCACTGTACCATGCTATAGGAACAAACCAATTCAATGATACTGATGAAATATGAGTTAAGAAACTTTGGATAAAAGAATAGTACTATAGTCACATTTTCTCAAAGTTCTAAAACAATAGTAAAAATCTATGGGTTTATTGCCTCTGAGACTTATTCAATTAGGTCTTTTGCCAAAGACTGTCTCTTCACTGGTTACTGTTTTATCTAGGCAAACAGAAGAAGAGCTTCTTGACTCATGGTCAGCACTTTATCTATTGTACCAACAAGTTGCCTTTAATTAAGCATTAAGTAAGCACTTATTATTTCCTAGGCACTGTGCTAAGAACTTTACAAATTTATCTAAATTTATCCTCAAAACAACATTGGGAGTTAGGTGTTATTATTTTCTCCATTTTACATATGAAGCTAAAACAGACAGAGGTTAAGTGACTTGGCTAGGGCTACACAGTTAATATATGTTAGTGGCAAGATATGAACTCAGCTCTTCTTAGAGACAACTAGGTAGCACAGTAGATATAGTACTGGACCTGGAATCTGAAAACCTGGGTTTAAATCTTGCCTCAGATAACTTCCTGACTTCAAGTATAGGTTTCAAGTCTCCATCCACTTTTCCCAGAACCTGTGGCCTTGAATGGCTTGTTACAAACGCTACCATGGAGGGTATGGCTACTTGATTAACATATGGAAGAAAACACTTCAAAGTGAATACATTCAGGTTTTTAGGGAAAGATTGGCAACTCTGGCCTCAGACTTAGGGCAGCTGGGATAACAGTGTCTGCTCTAGTGAGGACTCTAAGCAATCACACATCTGAAGCCTAAGGCCCTTAAGGTACTAAGTGGAGCCGAAAGTGGTTTTGATCCTGGGGTTTATGAGATCAGTAACTACAGGCCTACACATAATGTAAGGTGTGCATTGGTTGGGCCTTACCTTTACTATTTTGGGACAAAGCTCTTAGATGGAACTTTAATTCAGCCAGAACCCTAAGAACCTAATCATTGTCATCTCGCTTTTCTTCAACCATCAAGATTTTAGAACAGTAAGATATCCCAATTCTTCAGGATTCGGAGGGAGAGAGGCACCACACTAATATACGCAGAATAGTCACATAGTAGGTGAGCCATAAACTCCTCATTTCTCATCCTATGAAGAATAATTTACATTAATCTCCCTAATTCATAGTCAAGGTCTGCTAGACCAAAAATAATGTCCTTCCACTTTTCTGTCCATATGCCCTCATTCATATTTACCTCAGATCTATAACGTCAAGCCTTATTTCTCCTTCTAATTCATTGCACCCTTAGGAATACCCACTCTATTGTTAACAAACTCTCTTTTATCCTAGAATTCTTCAGTCTAATAGCATCTTGTGCTGAAAATGACTTTCCTTTCCTTAGGAGAAACTACCACTGGCTACCCTCGTTAGGACTGGGAATTCCTTCTTCCCTATGCTTTGAAATAACTTGGCCTAGAGGAAAAGTAAGAACACTTATTTTCTCTCCCTTATACTTCTTCAGTGTCCATTTCCTACCATGATTCAGCATATTCTCTTCTCTTGAAGTTCACAATATTCATTTTTCTTTCTAATTCCGTGATGGAATCATGCACTGATGTCTAGTTCATTCTCCCTTACTTCCCAAGGAGTACAGTGCCTGACTATGTTGTCCTTTCTAATTCAACACCTAACTTTATATTTAGGAGTATTTTATAAGCCTATATCTATATGCATAAATCTGCCTCTATATACATGCATGTATATATTCTACATATGCATATATATGCTATATATGTGTTGTGTGTGTGTATGTCAATAATCTCCTGGACAAGCTATCTCCCTAAATCACTATCTCTACACAGCCTCAGTCACACATATATATGTTCGTAATTCTGATCTATCACCTTTAACTGTTTCACATCTATTTTTCAGAATTTTGCGTTTCCTTTCACTAACAAAAACTTCATTATGCTTCTACCTTGCCATTTAAAAATTTGTTTGTAAAATATTGGATAACATTTAATATGTGCATATACCATGTATACTATATTAATATATTGCCTATCTATATTTATCTATTTATCTACCTATCTATCTATCCATCTAGCTATCTAGATAACATGTATAGGCAGTTTGGTGGTATAATAGACAGAGTTCTGAGTCTGAAGACTAGAATTCAAATTTGACCTCAGACAATTACTAACTCTGTGACCTGGATAGGCCACTTAACCCTGTTTATCTCAGTTTCCTTGTCTGTAAAATGAGCTAGAGTAGGAAATGGCAAACTAGTATCTTTGCCTAGAAAACCTCAAATACAATCATAAAGACAGACATGACTGAAATGACTGAATAACAACAAATCCGTCTATCCATCCCATCTATCTAGAAATATGTTCTAGGACACTGCCTAAGGGCTGTCTCCTGGACTCTCTTGGCTTAAGAATCCCAGTCTGACGTCATTTTTTTTTTTTCTCTGTCTCACTAACTGGGCCATCCCTTGGCTACTTCTTAAAGGGCCTATTCACTGAATGGGCGTTACCTCACCCTGAGTTCCTGAAGAGACCTTGGGTTAAAAGGGCCAAGGTCTCCTATTGCATCCTGGGTCATCTTCAGTCATCCTGATGAATATCTGGTCACTGGATTCTAATGGCTCTGGAAGAGAAGTGAGCCTGGTGACCTGCACAGACTTCACTCACTCAAAACAAAGTCAAGTACAAGTCATGTCATTATTTCTCTGGTGGCATGGTCTTCTTCGGCAATTAAGGATGAACACAGCAACACTATTAATTATTTTCCTCACCCATTCTCTTGCACAGTAGTAGGGACCTTAATGTTTCTTAAATTGAATACATATGTATGTATAAGAAGTACATGACTCACATTTTAATTTTTTTTTTTTTGGAAACAAAACTTGAAATTGGATAAGAATGGGGAAAGGATACTTATGTGCATATAAACTTGTCATTGCCAATGAAGACTGAGAAATTCTTTTAATTTTCATTCTGAATCATAAAATGGTTTATAGGCACTCTGAGTATCTGTAGTCTTCCCTTCCTTAGCATTTTTGGATTTACTGATTAACACCTTTAAACTCACCACAAAAAAAAAAAAAATTGAGAGACAAAAATCACATCCTTAAAATTAATATTTTTCTTTGGTTTCCTTTACAAGCTATATAGCATCTTCCATAATATTATTTGGGCATTATGAATCAACTGAGATTGAAATACTAAAACTTTAATTGGTTTCCATGAGTAAACCTATAAATATAAGGTTTATATATTTTACTTCATGTTCATGATGCTCATATATCCCATCATCTCTGAACACTTTAATCAGATTCAAATGATGGGAGCATTGAATGGATCATTTGGCCCCCATCTAGTTTAAAAAAAACACTTGGAATATCTGAAGTTAATTCAGAACTAGGTATTTAGATGCTTAATAAGTAAATAGATCCAGGTAAAGAATCACTTTGAAAAAGTAAAACATTAATTAGGACAGAAATAAATGACAGAACATGAAAAAACATCAGTACACATTCTTGAATATTTTGTGTCTATAATTTCCATCAGAATTATTTGAAATTCAATTAATCTCCTCAGACCTCAGAATTCTTGTAGTCAAGGTAACATCTAAGGCATTCAATCACAGACTGAGTTTGCTGAGTCTAAGATTCCTGCTGCTTCTCCTTTTCTCTCTATGCCCTTCTGATCTGCACCTACTTTCTCTCCATGTGAACTTGGCTTGCTTCAATTACTCCTTGCTCACCTAATTGCTTCCAATGTCTGATGCTCACACTTTTTTTCTCTATGAATCCAGCAGTGACCTCCATCACATCTTTATCTCATTGTTGGGTGTAGAGGAAGAAAACAAAGCATTTTTTTTCTCTGTCATTTCATCACCATGAGGTACTGAAGGCAAATTGCATCTCCTTTTCTGTTGAGGATTGGTTATAGGGAGAAAAGTTGTCTGGTAGTTACTACTAAGTCCACTTATCTGGAGTGGAGTTTTTCTTAGCTTAGGTAATGGAGAAGAGATTGCACGTAAGATCTATAGTCAGTGGAAAGCCCATCCATATTAAGTACTACTGCAGTGGAGTCTGTCAAAGGACCCCACTTGAGGACCTAGAGGGCCACACGTGGTCTTAAGGCTGCAGGTTCTCCCCTCCTGTAATACATTTGTGTAGTTTTTGTGCCATTACTATGATTTATTTTTAGTTGCTTTTTTCATTTCTAATATGCTAAATTTTTAATGGAAACAAAAGACATATTCAAGTTCTGCTCAGTTTAGGTAGATGGCCTGCTACATAGTTACACTGTATTGACTTCTAACTTGACATCAGTTTCTTTGAGAGGTTTTATGTATCTATTGTCATGGATTAGGAGCAGTTAAAAGTTTCCCGAAGCTATGTTATTTAATTTTACCTTAGGGCTCTACCACAATAACTATATGCCTATTAAGGTTTGCGCTGTTAATATTTTTTTCTAAGAGTAGAGACTAAAACATGAGGAAAGACCTCAGGAAAAGCATGAATTGCTATAAAAGACAGCAGGACATTCAGGGGTTCAGTGAAAGAAAGCTGAGGAGGACACTTTTCCTCTGGGGTAAAATTGGACTCTGATCTGACTAGTCCATTAGATTCTTGGGATAATTTCTTCATTGGATGCTTCAAAAGTGAAAGAAAAAATCAAAAGCTTGAAAAGGATGCAGACAGTAACATATAAAACTGAAAATGATTTAGGGGATGGTAAACTGACAGCATGATTTATAAGAAATTCTATGCATTGTTTATTTGAATTTGTAATGAAAGTTATCAGGGACAGATAAAAAAAATTATATATAACTCAGCGAAGATGTTATACGCTAGTAATTTATCACACTTTGTATAATCTTTAATCAGAATTAATTTTTTGTTCTTGGGAGCTTTATATTTTCTTCCCTTACTCATATATTTGCCCTCCCAATTAATGAATAATAATGCTAATGAGCCATATGTAAATGCAGGATCTTATGCTTATGGAGAATTGCACAAAAACTTAAGGTATAGTAAAGGACACTACTCAGTAGTTGAAGGTCATCTGTTTTAAATTGAAATAGGAATATATAGATGAAGTTATAACAAGTCTTCTCATATTTAGAGAAATTCAGTATTGCTTACCTGTTAGATATTTTGGATGTGATGAGAAGCAGGAGGAAATCAATGAAGAACAATGCCCTCATTTGATCTTTCTCTTTCACAGAATTAATCTTAGAGATGCTTTCTCATTTTATTATTTTTTTTATTTTACATTCAAATCAATAAGCTTGCATTGATTTTGTTATCTTTGTGTTACAAAATATTTTGTTTCAGGACTTCAGGGGAACTTGATGCATGTGATTTTATTATATGTTAAGTATCAAGATTGTTGTAGGTTTTTTTTAGGGAAAAAAAAAAAAAAAACATTTTGTGAACAGACCTTAGTTAAATGACCAGTGTGAAAAAAGTTCAAGAGCAAAATAAATAAATCACATGGAAATTCTGAATTGATTTCAACTAAATTGTAGCTTAAAATCCCATTTCTAATTAAAAATAAAATGCCTAAAAAGCTTTAAAAATTTCCCTAATAAGAATTTCTCTTTTTGTTACATTTATCTCCTTTTTTTTTCAACATTTCCTTTCACATATCATACTATACCACCTTGTGTGGATCAATAGACATAATTAATTTAGCATCACAGATCTACGGATGGAAGGGACCTTGGGAGTTGTTGGTCTAGGAGTAATTAACTATGGATCAGTTAACTTTTTTAAAAGATGTATTTTGATAAATGTGTTTAAATATAATCTGCTTGCTTTTAAATCCTATACATTTTATTTTGTTTTTTTAAAAAAAATATTCTGAAAAGGTGTTTTTAGGTTTCATGAGATTGCCTAAAATGTTGATGATAAAAAAAATAATTCAGAAGATTTTACCTACTCTAATCCCCTCATTTTTACAGATTTAAAAACTGCAACTCAAAGAGGCTAAATGACTTTTCCTTCATTATACAAGTACTTAAGTAGCAGTCAGCATTCCAACTTTAGTTTCTGGTTTCAAATCCAATGCTCTTTCTAATGTACCAGAAATACATATGATCCACTAAAGTAAATATTCTTATGGTTTTGTTTCTCTTCTTTTCAATAGCACATGAGTAAAAACAAAATACATTTGAAATGAAATTTTCTAATGATTTTTGACTAATCTATTATATCTACTCTCAGCTCATTTCATGAAATGGTTCAAAAGCCAAAATACAATTTGCATAATTAATTATTGTAATATTATATGTGTATGCATGTGTGTGTATGTTACTTTTAACAGTCCTGAAGCAGATCTAGATAGGACTCTGAATTGGTTTCTTGATGTGCCATTTTCTCTCTCTTTCACTCCCCCTACTTTTGTAAGATTCTAATTCTGTCTACTTGCCTCTTCTGAATACTTATTCAAGAGTCAAGAGGCTCTAATGTAATTTTAATGACTATACAAGTTTCAATATATGTAGATTCAAATCATTTAGAATAAATATTGCTTCATTTTTTTTCTCATTTGAATCGTATTACGTTTTTTTTATGTAGGAGCACAGATTCAGAGATGTCATCTAGCACAATGCCCTCATTTTACAGATGAGGAAGCTGAGACGTAGAGGGTTTAAGGGACTTGGCCCTGTCACACAAATAATATCCAGAGACAAGATTTAAAGCTACGTTCTCTGACTCCATGGTTAGGAGGATTGTTTCGTTTTCTTCTTTACAGTGAAGGATAACTAAGAAGCAAAACCATATCCATAGATGCCTAATAAGGAAAGGTACCAAAACACAGAGCAGACCTTATGAAAAGTGTTGTAGCACTGAAAGGTTTTTGGCCCTGCACACTGAATTATGAGATTTGCAAGGCTAATTTGCATTTTACTTTGTGTTCCATTACAAGTCTTTATCATTAAGCAATTCTTAAAGGTAATGAATTTATGTTCAATTTCTCATAATTGTATATGGGATCATAGAGTTATAACTGAAGAGGGTCTTTTATGTCTAGTACAAACCTATATTTTAAAGAGGTTGATTACCTAGGGTCACAGAGGTGATAAGTAACAGACCTGAGAATTCAAATTCAGGCCTTCCCACTCCTGTGATCTTCTCACTGTTTTATTGTGAAATATCCTAACTATTAATGTCTTACATTAAAAATAGCATTCAAGAAAACTCAACGGAAGGCATTTTTTGAACTGGTTAGTATTAGCACTATGTCAATGATTTATTCTGTATTAATGATTTCTTTATATGCAAAGGGTTTTACTTGGAATTTACAATGATTAAAATAATATCTGAATTTTAAAATACAGAATTTTAGTTTTGGAAGGGATATTAAAAACAGTAATAGCAACAGGGACAACAATTATATTAACTTACATTTATAGCATTATTAAGTTCATAGAATTTCCCCAAAACAACCCATTAGAGTCAGCATTTAAATTATGTCCTTTTAACAGACAACCAAGCTTAGGGTCACCCACACAGTAATGGTTAGTATTCAAATTCAGATAAGATCAATGATTTTTACCATTACAATCATTTTACCATTACAATCTTATGTGATATTACAGATAAAGAAACTGAGGCCCAGAGAGGATTATTTACTTCCTACAGATCAAACAACGTATGAAAACAGTCATTCCACACACATCTGTTGAGGAAATCTCTAGATTTTAATTTTAACTTTCCCAGGATAACTAAGCTAGTTACTTATCTAAGTAAGATTTTAACTCAGGACTTCCTGTCTCTAACAGATTTTACTTATCTCTATTTTTAGAAACAGATCAATTATTTTAAAAAATCTGGAATTTACTTGTTCCCCAAAAGGAAATAAAGTTTTAAAAATTTTATGTCATTGGAAATGTTTCTACAAATCTTAGTTTTATAAAGTGGGAAGTCTATTCTCATGTATTTGGTCCATTTTTCCAAAGTAGGTGGAATAAACTCTGAATGAAATAAAGAAAAAAAAAATCACTGAGGGCCTATAAGTGTGAGAAGAAAGATTAGAGACTGTGGAACTACATAATATGTGAAATGTTTTAATGAACCATATTCTACCCATGGTGGGAAGTTAAGCCACTAAGGCATCATTCAGAACACTGCAATAGCAATAAAGTAGTGTATTAAATTGCTCCCCAGTGTCCCAAAAGTTTGTATGCTTTACTAAGTACCCAACTTACTATCAGCAAATGAGTGAACCATAGGATGATATGGTTCTTCTATGAAAAGACAGAAAGTGAATTTTAGCTTAAGAAACAAAGATTTATCTTGAAATTTTATATTTTATCCACCTGTTTATATGTGTTGTCTTAGATAGAAACAACAGTTGTAGTCAACCAATGCCCAATAAACCTTAAATAAAATAATTACTTTTGAAATAACAGTTTTTAATAAATAAATGAGTTTATTCAATGAAATAAATATCTTCAATATATACTAGCATTTGGCAGCCCATATAATTTAAAAAAAGAACTACTTCCATATGAAAAGAGAGGTAAAAGATTCATTTTCTAGAATTCACATATAGGCTAGGGATTGAATTAAACTGGTTAAAATAATTTAGTACTGTCATAAGGTCAATAGCAAAATTCTATCCATCTTTATTCCAAGGAAAGTCTCTAAAAATGGAGACAACACTATCCTTACTCTTATGCCTTAAATGTTATTTGTTTTGTCACTTTACGTTTTCTTCTTCTAGCAGATGAATACATATAATTACATTTGAATTAATAATGGGACTTCCAAGCAGTATGTGTTTAAAGAGATGCCAGAATTAATGGAAGAAATCTGTTATAAACAAAAAAAAAAAGAAAAATCTGAATTTGAGATGTTCATATTTGTGTAAAAGAGTCTTGAATGGCTTTGGTTTTTAATATGGCATTTAAATTCTGATCCGCTCTGTCTGGTGGGTACATATGAGCCAATGGTTGGGCATTATTGGACAGCTCTAAAAATTTTATTTTATTTTTGTAGAAAGTTTGTACTTAATTCTGTCAACAGCTATTAAACATCAACTTAAACCTGAATGAGAAGGATGCATAATGTAGAACAAAATTCAAATTTTAATGTGGTTATACAGAATTGCTTCAAATCCACTATTAAAATGAAATTTGCAAATTATGGGTATTTTAATGATTATAGGAGTAGGCAATGAATATTTACATTCATATGACTTAATTCAAAGTATACATGAGTAGGCCTTGTAAATTGCCCTAGAAATATTTGTGATATTTTTATATTTTATTCAATGAGCAGCTAAATCAGATTTCTAAACACCCATTTTACATTTTAAGTGTGGAATCAATAAAACCAAGGTTTCACCATAACAAAATAACTGCTATGAACTAGAAATTCTGGGCAACATATTAAAATGCTGAAGTGCTTCCCTCCTGAGAACTAAATATAGAATTCAAAAAAGGGTACCTTCCAATAGCTTGCAGGTGCCGAGAACATCTGCACACAAGACTTCACTGGCTTCAGGCCATTATTACATTATCATTTAGGATCTGTCATGAAATTATAGTGTCATAGAATCCTAGAATAGTAGAGCTGGAAGGGATCTTAGAGACATCATCTTGTCCAACCCCCTCATTTTACAGATGAAGAAATATGTTCTTCATATTTATAAATTGTAAAGGTTTGATTTATGTAGTAATTTTTCATAAGCAAGCATGGGAACATAGATTGTAGAAACATAGTTCATTCAATCAGACTATATTATGCTAAATTAATTATAAAATTGGAATAATTTTCAAAATATAAAAGTTATTTTAATGACAAGGGAAAAGAGAAATTTCCTTCAAATTAAATAAACAAAAGAAAAATGGATAATCTTTTCTTGATCACACACTCAAAAATAACTAAGGTTCAGTTAAATAAAATTATCTAAGGTTAATATAGAAAGAACTGCCTTTAATGAAAAAGTTCAGTATGAAAAAAAAAGCTAAAATGTCTAAAATAGTTTTCATATTTTTTTCAGGTAAATGATGCAGGTCTTATTATCCCCAACCTAAAGATGAATAATGAGGCTGAGGGAAATGCATTTACTTTCACAGGGTTATACATCTAGGTACTGTCTGAAATGAAATTCAAAGTCAAATCTTCCTGACTCTAAGTATAGCCAGCTATACAGTGAGGTCTCCCTGGTGAAAAGGGGAAGTGAACTAGACTTGAATTTAGACAGCACTGAAACAGGGGTATACAATATATCCCTCAAATCTTAGCACTGTCTTGAGATAACCTGTATGTTTCCCTATTGAATTATTTTTTTCAATAGATTTGACTAGAATGTGTTTTGTAGGTATACTTTTATTTTTTTTAAATTTAACATATTTAAATTTTGAGTTCCAAATTATTTCCCCTCCTCCAGCTTCTCCCCTACTTATTGAGAAGGCAAGTAATATGATATCAATTATACATGTGAAGTCATGCAAAATATATTTTCATATTGGCCATGTTTCCAAAACAACCCAAGAAAAATAAAGAAAAAATTGTCTACTTTATTCTGCACTCAGAATTCTTCTTTGATTTAACATATTTGAATGTATCCCCATTTTTGCTACAACCTGGAGCAAGTTTCTGGGGCTGCCTTTAACACATTGCCCTACTATAAATTTAAGGGGTTGTAATTCCTATTTAGTTGAGAGAGCACTGTGCCATGATGGTTCACACATGGAAAATGAAATACTTAATTTGATTGGCCATACATTTCAAGAGGGGTCATGGAAAGAGAATTACTTGCTGAGAGAGGTTAGGAACAATATTTTTAATGACTTTGTAATTCTAAAACTTTAGACGTATTTGGAGAAATTGTGTTACCCACCTCTGTCCCCTTTAGATGCTAATTATCCCCCAATTTCCTGCATCTGCAGCCCTAATAGATGCTAAGAACAGAATACCTTTCAGTGAGATGCTTCCTTTCTCCTTGGTTCAGCTGTTTTGTTTATTTTGTTTTGTTTTTAATTTTTGTTTTTTAATCTCACTCTCAGGGGAGGAGCTCATGTATTATATAGTTCTGAGCATTTGTATCTGTATATTTTCTTCAATTTATGTCTGCCAATTTCCTTTGCTAAAGAGGTTTACTAGTTCTTTGTGATGGTCTTTGATTTAACCAATATTCAGTGGGAAGGAGTTAAACTGTCAAGTATAGTCTAAAATCAACTCTCTTGATTTGAAAGGGATGAAGGAAGCAATTTTCTTTCTGAACCCCTTAGAATTACATTTCTGTAATAGAGATATTGGGTTTACAGCAAATAGATAGATGGATAGATTTATATATATATATTTCCTTTATAAAATTTTTATTGATGTCTTCTAAAAAATTTCTTAAGTTTCTCAATATCCTTTCCCTCTCTTCCATGAAAGCTATCCTATAAAAGAAAGAATCTATTTAAAGAAAAAAGCAGAAGAGAAAAGAAAATAGCAAAACTAGTCAATGCATTGAAAAATTCTAAAAATATCATTGCTTCACACTCATGGGCCTTTGACCACTGAATGAGAGAAGATCCTTTCTCATAATGTTTCTTTAGTGCCATACTTGGGCCTTGTAATTTTGCAGTGTTCAATTTTAATTATTTTGTGGTTTTTATTCTTCCATTTACATGTTTGTGCTCATTATATATTTTACTTTTTAGGTTAAAAAAACTGTTTTAAGTTTATAGAATTTGAAATTTTATTTTGATTTGAGTTCATTTTATTTAGAAAATAATCCCCTTTTTTGAATGAAGTTAAGTTGTAATCAGCCTCTCTCTTCAATTTTAATCTTTCCTCACCAATTTCTTTTTGGACATTTCAAACTAGATGTCCCAGAGATATCTCCAACTCATTATTCTCAAAGCAGTCCTTACTGTCTCCTTCCTCATCTCTACACACACACACACACACACACACACACACACACACACACACACACACCATGCCTCTAGTTTATAAAGCCCATAAACCTATACCCCACCTATTTCAAAGGACATTACTTCCCTTTCTGCACTCTATGATCCACCCAAATTGAACTTTTCTTTCTTTCTCTCACAGATTTCTTCATATCCTGTCTCCATGACTTCAAATTGGCATCCCTAATGCTTGAAATATATTCCCTATTTACTTCTACCACGAAGAATTGACCTCGTCCTTGAAGATATTGCCTTGTGCCTTCCTTGTGTGGTGTTCTTGCTACTTTGTATGGGTTCAAGATCACATGCTTACATTGTTTCAAAATCCAGGGGTGGCATACACCACATTTAAGTGATGATGAGGATTCATTCTCAATTTAACCTTAAATTACAACTGATAGCAGTGGAGGAACTCGTTATATATTTCTCCTTTCCCATTATGTCATGTACTAGAATGTGACAAAGAACTTGCTAGGTGAATGGATAGCTTTTGAGAGCAATTCCTTTGTGTGATATTAATGGCTTAATAGTAATGGTTATCATAACTTCCCTCTCAGATCATATATTTGAATTAAAAGAGGCCTTTCAATGACTTTAGCCAAAGGAATGACTAATCTAAATTTCAGAATTTGTGTGGGGAGTGGGGAGGAGAAAAAAAGGTGTGAGATGAAGTGTGGGGGATGGATGGAGTAGAGAGTTGATAATATCCATAATTTATTAAGGGAGTGAATTTAATTACTGAAACTACACAAAGAAAAAAAAATCTGCCTAATTCAAGGAAAATTTTCAGATGCCTAACATTTCATGTAATAAATCTGAGTTGAGATGTATATGAACAATCCACAAGGGGAGAGCAAAATTTCACCTACTTTTTAAGTAAATGGAAATATCAAGTTAACTTAGGAAACACAAAGGAACAATTCTGACTATGTTTAGCTATTTTGCAGTAAAGTAGCTTGCAACAAAACACTCATTCATGATTTCTATGCACTATAATTAGTTGATACTTTTGACTGCCAACAATATCCTACAACAACAAAATTCACATGCTTATTCTACAAAGTTCTTTAAGAGATGGTAGAAGCTGCCATTCAGTAACAAATGAGTGTGTCTTCTGGATTTCATTGAATAAGAAAATTAATTTTTCAAACTTCTTTTTAAGATGAAGTGATTCATGCATCAGTTACAGGTTTTAGTGGATAGGCACTCCAACTCTACCAATCCCTATTATCTATATAATTCTAAGAATTTGAAAATGTATAACTGAAAATTTCATGAAACTAAGTGAAAACCTGGATATCTGAAGAAGAATTCAGAAATCTCAGAGCAAATTATAGGACAGACAATGTGCATATAAATATAAATAAATTTCCCCAAGAAATGCTCTCCCCAAGAGCTTATGCATAACTAAGGTGTCCCCAGAGCTGATGTGTAACTAAGGTGTCCAGGTTAAATAGTATGCTGCTTAACCTCAAATTTGTATTTTTTACTTTCCCCAAGAATTATAGCCAAGTGACTGAAGAAGCAACTAGTTCTTGGCCACATGCTGGGGCAGAGCCAATATGCCAGAGAAAAGACAAGGATTTGCTTAAATTCTCCCCAAAACTCCTCTGAATACCTTTAAATAATGCCATAAAATGTTTCTTGGAGTAGCAGAAACCACAACAGGATAGGATAAAATAAATTTCCAACCAAAGACAACTTAAAAGGTTACCAGAAAAGTTCTGTTGCACCTGGGTAAGAGTGGTGCATAGTTCACCACATGCCAAATCAGCACAAGCTCAATTCCAGCAAACCGAATCTGCAGCAGCAGATGGTAAGGGAGTTGAACAACAGGTAAGACATGATGGCAGGGGTCCCTTAACTAGCACTAAGGCAGGACTTTGTTGCTTTGCCCATATTTAAATCTGATTCATAGTGCTGGGTTGCAGTCCCAGGGTAAGGAACAGCACTATCACACCAAATTTTGTGGCTGCAAGGAAGCAGGGACCCTGGTAATAATTCTGGGGCTGAAAATTCTAGGGTCAAATTTCTAGGTTTGTAGTCACTCACAGACCAGACACAAGCCAGGAGAATAGTAAAGACACCTCTCCTTAGATCAAACCATTTTAGAAGAAGTGAAAACTTACAGGTCCCTAGAAGTATCTCTGAAAACAACTGCAAAAACAAACAAACAAACAAAAAAACACCAAAAAGCTGAAAACAATCCTGAAACTTAGAACAGTATACCCTCCACCCTGGAAGCAGAGCCTTACTTTATCAAAGGGTTGAAAATCAAGAGCTAAACTGGGAAAATGAGCAAACAACAGAAAAAAATCATGACCATAGAAAGTTATTATGGTAGCATTGAAGATCAAAACCCACATTCTGAAGAAGATAACAAAGTCAAAGTTTCTACATGTGAATCCTCCAGCAAAAATATGAATTGGTCTCAGGCCATGAAGGAGCTCAAAAAGAATTTTGAAAATCAAGTAAGGGTAGTAGATCAAAAATTGGAAAGAGAAATGAGAATAATGCAAAAAATAAATCATGAAAATCAAGTCAACAGCTTGATAAAGTAAACACAAAAATACTGAAGAAAATAAAGCCTTAAAAAAAACCAGAGTAGGTCAAATGGCAAAAGAGGTTTTTAAAGAAGCTAAAGAGGAGAAGAATGCCTTAAAAAGCAGGATTGCCCAAAATGCAAAAGGAGGTTGAAAAACTCACTAAAGAAATTAATTCCTTAAAAAAATAGAATGGAGCAAATGGAAGCTAATGACTTTATAAGAAATCGAGAAACAATAAAACAAAACCAAAAGAATGAAAAAAAAAATAGAAGACAATGTGAAATATCTCATTGGAAAAGACAACTGACTTGGAAAATAAATCCAGGAGAGATAATTTAAAATTATTAGCCTACCTGGAAGCTATAACCAAAAAAGAGTCTAGACATCATCTGTCAAGAAATTATCAAGGAAAACTACCCTGATATTCTAGAATAAATGAGGAAAATACACATTGAAAGACTCTACCAATCACCTCCTGAAAGAGCTCCCAAAATGAAAACTGCAAGGAATATTGGAACCAAACTCCAGAGCTCCCAGATAAAGAAGGAAATATTGCAAGCAGTCATAAAAAAGTAATTCAGTTACCATGGATCCTCAGACAGGATAACACTGAATTTAGCAGTTTCTATGTTAAAGTATCAGAGGGTTTAGAATATGATATTCTGGAGAGCAAAGGAGCAAGGACTACAACCAAGAATCACCTACCCAGCAAAAATAAGTAAAATGTTTCAGGATGGAAAATGAACATTCAATTACATAGAGGACTTTCAAGCACTCTTGATGAAAAGACCAGAACTGAATAGATATTTTGACTTTAGAGTGCAAGACTCAAGAGAAGCATATAAAGGTAAACAGGAAAGGAAAATCATAAAGGACTTAATAAGGTTAGATTACTTACATTTTTACTTGGGAAGATGATACTTGTAACTCATCATATATGTATATGTATATGTGTGTATATATATGTATATATATATATATATATATATATATATATATATATTCAAAACACCTGTGCCTATATATAGACACAGGTGTTTTGAATATGAAGGGATGATATCTAAAAAAATAAAATTAAGGGATGAGAAAGAAGAATATCCTAGAGAAAGCGAAAGCGAGAGGCATAATGGAGTAAATTATCTCACATAGAAGAGGCAACAAAATGTTCAACTCTTCATGACCTATTTGAAGTTTCCTTGGCAAAAATACTGAAGTGGTTTGCCATTTGCTTCTTCAATTCATTTTACAGATGAGGGAACTAAAACAAACAGGTTTAAGTGACTTGTCCACAGTCACATAGCTAGTAAATAGAATGTGCCCTGGATAGACTTTATTTGGAATTTTAAATAACCTGTTTATACTTAATTGGTCAGATACAGGTGAGAAACAAGAACCATGAATATTTAGGTTTTCATTTCAGGCCTTGTATCAAAATTCTAAGACCTCAAGTATGTACAGAGTTTCTTAAGTTACTGCTCATGTTGTTATTTGTGTCACTGTATTGCGTTATTATTTTATTTTGACTAACGTTGACGTGAAGCTAAAAGACCATACAATGTATGTGGAACCCATTTTTTCTTCAGTGATTGATTGTTTTTTGAACTCTGATAGGCTCCTGTTTATTAATTCAACAATGAAATGATGTCTTTCCAGATATGAAAGACGATGATAGGAAAAGTGGCAAGGAGCACATACAAAGTTATGGAATTGAATAAATCAATCATAAGAAGAGATGAGAAAAATACTACTCAAATGCTGGACATTATGCTAATTTACATGTACACAAGCATCCTCTCACCTTCAGTCCAGATGGTTGGTCTTAACTTATTTTTTTCATTACATTTTGAAAGATCCTCTTCATATACATTCTCAATTGTCTAGGTTTCTGTTGGCCTTGAAAATAACAGTAACTGTCCCAGGTGAGTATGTTTATTAGCCATAGGTAAACTGGTTGGAATTTAAAAAGCTATGGTAACAAAGTGTGCTTAGCAATAATCCAATGGCTCTGTCAGTGACCAGATGGAAAACTCCTCTTCTGTACAATGGAACAGATGCATTGTATTCACTGAAATCTATTGCCAAGACAGCTGGTTGGATCATTTGAGGAGGCTGCAGCCACACACAAAAATGCATCAATTGATTCTCACTTCAATGGAGCATTGACTTCTTATAAACACTAGCTGTTTTTTTGTTATTCTGACACTATAAAATCCTAATAAATTGTTTCTTCATTTACCCTTTGCTTGGTTTCCCTAATATTATGGTAATAATATTGCATTTTAAGACTCAAAGTTTAAATAAATGACTTTTTTGGCATTTGCAGATATTCATATCTGAATGATTGGAGATAATAATGAAATGGGGCAAGGTGAATGTATTAGCTTTTAATCAGTGTAATAATATGTACTCTTCCATTAATCAGCAACTCTGAAGTCTTATTCTGTAATGAGATGACTTAGGGTTTTTCACGTCAATGAGAGGGGAAGTCAAGCTATAACAGATGCTACCACACTGGAAAGGCTTCTCATATGGATAATGAATTATAATAATACATTGCATAAAGATTTAGATGCAAATTAAAATAACAAAAACAAAATTTTAGTGGACAAGGGGGTAACAGTTCTACTAATTTTCACATTTCTATAAAATAGATTTGTGCAATCATTCATCCTCTGATATGCTTCATCAATAAGATATTATTACTATATTGCATTTGACAGTTATGTATTTCGCTATCTATTATCCCCACATTTGCTTTTATATGGAGAAAGAAACATAACGATAGATGCAATGACTGAGACTAAAATCAAACTGAAGTTGTGTCTATGCATACAAAATGATACAAAATACAATATATTGAATTCAAAATAAATTTGTGATTTAGGTCCCTCATTCTGATTGCTCTGGATGACAGACAAAAATCTTAAAACTGCCCCATAACCTTGGTAAGAACAATAAAGGTTTCCTTTCCAAATATGACCTGAAAAACCCTGATTATTTAATTTGTGTGCTTTTCAACATAGCTGTAAAATGTTTTTGTTTAGTAGCCCACCTCAAATGAGTTGATGACCTCAAGAAGGGGGAATTAGGAACTTGGATGTATCGCGATTATTTTTTGTACTTACATATTATGTTGATGGACCATAATGGCCACCATCAAGGACTTACTGTACTATTCATGTGGGAAATTCTTCACAGATGCAGATCACAGGCATCATTTTCAAATTTTATGGAGTTGTTGTAAGCTTAGAGAAGTTAAATGCACATGTAAAAAAGTTAATCAATGAGACAGGTAAAATTTAAACCTGTTTTTCCAATACCTGCACCCTATCTAGTGTGAGACATCATCTTTTTCATTGACAGTAGAATGATGGTAAAAAGTTGCTTCTGTTAAATGTCTTTGTTTAAGAGTAAACTTTTCTAAGAAAGAGAGTCTTTAGTCCTTGAATGTCTCCAATCCTAAAATGTTTCTTTTTGTTCAGTTATGTCAATCCTGCCATTTCCACTGTCCTATTCATTGGATTAGTTTGACTCTATATGCAGACAATTCATATTTATATTCTTAATTTGTGAACTCTGATAAATCCTTCCTATATTTCCACAATGTCAAACAGGCACTTGGGGAGTAGTTGAACAGGTGCATAATAAGTAGGCTACAACTCCTATATTGTAAAACCAGGATGAACAATTTAGAAGAATTAAAGCATCATATTGACATCTTTATTTCATGGCATAATGCCCTGGCTTTGATAGCAGTTCTACTAATTTATCCAGAGTTTCCATTTCTCAAAGCTAAATGAAAATTTCAGTTACTATCCTTAAAAGAATGTTGAAGTAGATGGTCCCGAAAGTTTGGGGTGGAAGATTATTTGTTCATTTGACGTTTTGTGGTAATGAATACTATTGTTTTATGATTCTTTTAACATTATGGAAAATATCTTAAGCACTATCAAGGAAAAATATTATTTCTAAGTACTATTATGTTTCATGTAATTTTCCTGGACAACAAAATCAGTTTGCTAAAAAGAGTCTCTTCAAAAAGTCCATTTCATTTCTTTCATAAGAGACGAATTGACACAGAGTAGAACAAGCATTGAATTTGGAGTTATAGAACCCAGTTTCAAATCTAGCCTCTGAGACTTAAGGAGTAGTTAAGTTGGTGGTTAAGTGCAATCAACAGAGTACTTTTGTACAAAAAAGGTTTGGGATATATTCTATTTCCTAATTCCCATTTCTTGACATCTTCAACTCTTTTTTGAAGTGGTCTACTAAGCAAAAACATTTTACAGCTGTTTTAAAAGGCAAGCAAACAGAAAATCAGATTTTTTTTCAATCACATTTAACTAGGGAACATTTGTAATTCTTTTAAAAAACTATGGAGAATTTTGAAGATTTAACATTTACCCTCCATAGGCTTTTGTTTTCTCATCTATAAAATAATGAATTTGGACTAGATGGTCTCAGAGGTCTCTTCTAGTCTTAGATTTTGGATCTTTTGCTGGTATATATGGATAGGTGTGGCATAAATATTCACTGTAATAAAACCAAAATAATAATAATCTTTTGAAATGTTTTTGCAATGAGTATTTAAAATGATATTCATAAAAACAAATATTTTAAAAATACAAATTAATTTTTGAGACATTTAGATGAAGGGCAATTTAATAGCATGCTCCAGCACCATTGAATAGGAAACATAAATGTCAGTAAAGGTAGTCTGCAGCCAGATTGCTAAAGTGAAAATGAAATTATGTTTTCTAAGAAAACAGTCTCCTCATTGCTAAAACAAATCCATATAAATATAAAGCTTTTATAACTAGTCTTTCAAAGATAATAATAACTGACATATCTATAGCACAGGAATAATAATTCTTGGATGTTGTTACAAAGCTCAAATAATTTAATGAATCACAGCAATTTGAGAACATTTTATTATTACTAAACAATATCTTTCTTGGAGATATCTTTTTTATTACCCCAGGGTGTAGCATCAGTCAATTCATGTAGTAGGTACATGATACGTATTTATTAGCTGAATGTATACTCAGTGCTAACATTAAGATGAATTAGAGTTATAGAATCTAGAGCTAGAAGGGATATTGGAAATCATGAGCATCACAACCCTAGCTTTACATTTTAAGAGAATCTCTCAAAAGTTGTTGATCTCAAATCTTTCTTCAAAGTTACATTAAAACTGCCTCTCCTGAACCCAAGTTGTTGAGCATTTCCTAGACTCAGCATGGATTCTTCCTCCTGGTTGCCCTGGATGACAAACTAGATTAAGTCTCCCCTATAGTCTCTTTAAGAAAATGAAGGTTTCTTAATTAGGCCCACCTCTTAAATAATATTTTCCTACCAAAATCTAACATCTATAAAATATTTTGCAAAGGGATGTATTAATATTATTTTATCACAGACTCTGAAGATATATATTACTATTATCTCCATTTTTAGAAATTAAGATACTGAGGGAGACAGAGGTTGATTGAATTGTCCAGGGCCATATAGCTTCTAAGAATGATACACAGGATTTGAACTCTGGCCTTCTTGAATTCAGGTCCAAAAATTTTCCTTTCCACCAAACCACCTGACTGCCTACATTAGAGGCATTGTCACTGCAAGAGTTCATCTCTGTTTCTGCAGATCATTCAAAATTCTAGCAGGAGCCAAGTTTACAGGTTAAATAGATATCATTATCCTTTGTATATTTTATTTTTCTTATTCATTTAAAGGAAATATATGACAAAATATATTTTTGTTAGTTTTCCCAGTTTCTAATAGGTACAGGATCTGGAAGTATGATTTTTCTATAACTTAAGGAATTCCTTTTGAGAAAATCCCTTGTACCAATGCATGTTGGCACCTTTTCTAAAACAGAT
Source organism: Bettongia penicillata ogilbyi (assembly GCA_023548195.1). Taxonomy (NCBI): domain Eukaryota; kingdom Metazoa; phylum Chordata; class Mammalia; order Diprotodontia; family Potoroidae; genus Bettongia; species Bettongia penicillata. The sequence continues at coordinate 2,844,272 of JAJHZJ010000001.1, read as the reverse complement.
CACTTTATGGAGTTGCTAAGAACATCTGGAATTTATATGATTTTTCTCAGATGGAATAAAAGTTATGAGTCAGAGATAATAATTGAACTCATATTTTCCCTGCTTCAAAATCATTTCTTTGTATACCATACCATGGATTCCTGTTTAATCAGTACAAAATTAAGCACAGAAACTTTGAAAAGATATATGAAAAATTGAAATAATATGAAAAAAACATGCAATTGATTATACTTTGATTAGGTCTAGGAATGATGCATGGGAAAACATGGAAAAGAAGTGCACACAAACAGCACCCTAGCCACTCACTACCTAGCCACTGCCCCCTTGACTCAATATACTAACTTCCTCATATATGCCTCACTGCCCCACTAGAAAAGCAGGTCTAAGTCCATGTGATAGTGCGCTAGCCACTGTCTCTAGCTAGCCACTCACCCCAGACCCAGTCTTCATATTTTCCACAGAAACAGCAGGTGCATCCATCCACTCAACCATAACCACATCACCTATCTAATCTCAGACAAGACCACAACAGTCCACTAATCAGAAAGCAGCACCAGCTCATACCTGAGCTGGATGTAGACCCCAAAACAATAAAAATGATTTTTCCTAAGTAAGCACCTGCAAAGTAATGGCAAAAGCTCTCCTTTAGGTGAACTTGTGACATAGAGAGGCTTATTTTAATATCCTATCATACATTAGTGCCCCCCTACCCCCATTTGGGCTTTTTTGTTTGCATTATCAATAGTTGTATGTGCAGTTCCACCAAGATCAGGATCCCACCCCTATTCCTTAATCCCTTGACAAACCCCTTCTTCCTTTTTAATATTCATAATTTCTGTTGTATAATCACCATCATTACACTATAAAATTGCCTGTCTTGTTTTACTGAAGTTGCTGGTTCCTCTTAGACCTCAGAGTACTTGAGAGCATCACCCTCAATAAATGCCTTTGCTTGAATGGACGTAGTCTGAGTCTGTGAATTCATCCGAGATGACCCCCATAACACACCATGAATTTGCAATATCATGTTGTAGCAACAGCAAGGATGCCAGTGCTGATGGATCATAGAACATGGGGCAGAAAACCAGAGGATTTTGTATTTAATCCTGGAGGTAACAGAGAGCTATTGGAATTTATTAAGTAGGATACTCATTTTTTTTTTTTTTTAGATTTGGGTTTTAAGAAGTTGACATTGGGGAATGCTATTGCCAAGATGGTAGAGTAAGGAAGGAACTCTCTGGAGTCCTCCCAAGTTCTCCTCCAAACAACTGGAAAATCACCTCATCATTGGTTTAGGGTCAGGGAAGCAGCTTATCAGAACAGCAGGAAAGGTCTGTCTAACTGAGGTTTAGAGGAATGAAGTCTGAGAACATCAGCAACAAGTCTCACAGCAGGGTCCTGCAGCAAGATTCCAAGTGTGGGGCAATCCACTAACAAGGCCCCACCCTCTTGCAAGCCAGCAATCTGTTTAGCACAGTAGATTTCTACCCCTAGCACAATCAGCAAGGTCTTACTCCCACTGCTGATCAGTACTGAGGCCCAGTGGGGAGTGGGGAGGTTTGCCAACATTGAGACAGCATTCCCCAGGCTACTCAATAGTGAAACCATGCTTTCAGGTCCTTCCAGAAAAGAGACTCTGTTTACATAGCAACCCAACAGCAGGACCCCACACCTGGTGCAGACCAGCAGCAAAACCCCATAGTGGGAAACCCACAGAAAGTCCCAACCCTCTCCCACCCTCCCAGTTCAAGGCAAAAGCGAAGCCTACCCTCCAGTGCAATCAATCAACTAGACCCTGAGTCTGCCTGCCAAGACAAATCTAGGAACCATATAAACAAAACTAGAAAACACGACACAAACAAAGTCAGATTTCAACAGTTAGGAAAATTTCAATTGCTCATGAGGGAGCTGAGCTAATATAATAAAAATGACACTTCTACCTAAATTAATTTATCTAGTGCCATACCCAATCAAACTACAAGAAAAGTATCTTTTGCAGTTAGAAAAATAATACATTCACCTGGAAAAATCAAACTTCAAAAATACCATGGGCTCAAAAAAAAAAAAAAGGACAGGTTGGTGACTTAGCTGTACTGATCTCAAACTGTAACTTCTAGTGATCAAAATAATCCGCAGCTGGCTAAGAATTGGGCATGTTTATACCTTACCTGAAGGTTGGATGCCATCCCTGGCTTCCTTGGCTCTGACAAGTGAATCTTTTGCCATATTTTGCGGAACAAGGCTTCCTTCCATTCCACTAACACTTCCTGCTTTCCCTTTCCCATGCCCCAACTCTAATACCCTCCCAATCTCCTACTTCCTAGTAAGTCCCTATATATATATATATATCTTCCCTTTTTAGAATGCCAGCACCTTAAGGGTAGGTACTATCTTGTTGGCTTTTTTTTTAAATTTTTAATCTCCTTAGAACAATCCATGGAAAATAGGAAATGTTTGATTTTCTATCTTTTTCTTTAATTTAAATCTCCACATGATAAATACATGGCGATAAAAATGATAGAACAGAGAATTTTAATGCTGAATTTGGATTACTGAAGGCTCAATTGTACAAAACAACGAAACCCTGTGGTTGTGATGTATTTGAGTTATATAAAGGTGACTTTATAAGAGTCAGTCTTACATTATGGTTTATAAGAACAGCTAGCAGTTACATCTCACAGTACTTTAGCCATGTTATCTAATTTTATCATCACATTGACCTTGGCAGGTTTTCATCATTGTTGTTCATTCAGTCAGGTCTCATTCTTCCTGACCCCGTTTGGGGTTTTCATGGCAGAGATACTGAAGTGGTTTACCATTTCCTTCTCAAAATCATTTTACATGTGAGGAAACTGAGACAAACAGGGTTAAATGACTTGCTCAGGGTCACACTGCTAGTAAGAGTCTGAGGCTAGATTTGAAAATGAATCTTTTTGATTCATACCCAGGACTGGATCCTTTGGACTATCCATCTGTCCCAATTTTACATCTCTCTTTAAGATTTGCAGTGTTTTACAAATATTATCTAACATTATCCTCACAGTAAGACTGGGAATTAAGTGCTAGTATTATTCACATTTTAGAAATGAGGACACTGAGACAAAAGTGACTTGCTCAGGGTTATGCAAATAATGTCTAAGATAAGAATTGATCTCGAGTCTTCCTGACTTGAGACTCCTAATTCTCTATCTAAAGACCATGTGCCTCCATAGTAGAAGCGAAACATACCTTGAAATCAGGCAGAGCCAAGCTTAAGTCTTGTCTCTCACATATAAAAACCGTATGACCAAGGAAGGGCCTTGAAATTTCTTGGTACCTCAGATGATACTCTAAGCCTTAAAGTTACAAATGAGCTCATAATCTGCACTAGGCAGAAGGAATTTCCAAACCAGTAACTACCACGCTAACAAAATCATGGGTCCAAAACCCTCATGTTACCACATTCAGCTTCTGTGTTAAAGATTACTCAATGGTGCACATCCCCTTTTTCTGTTGTCTTGAATCTTAAAATTACAAAAAACAGATCTCATTCTATATTTTTCAAATTCTTCAGTTCTCCTCCTTTCCCATTCTGACATATCCCCCCTCTCTCTCTCTGACAGAGCAGTTTCCCTTTTCCTTTGCTCATTTTCTTCTTGGTTTAGAAAAAAAAAATGTTTTAAGTGTTTATCTAAAGCTTGGTAAATTCTTGCATTTTCCAACTTCATTATGCCTTCGGTGACACTTTTTAGTTGAACATAATTTTGACTTTGATAAGCTATATTGTCTCTATTGTGGAAACTGTAAAAACACATCCTAAAGCCTTGAACTTTATGAGTTAATTGATTTTATACAAGGAAGAATCATGAAATGAACATTATTTTGTATTTAGAAAGACATCTAAAAACAGTATGCTTTTATTTTAAGTTTTAACTAAACCATTCACAATATCCTAAGAGAAAGCTCTAAAGTCTGAAAAGAAAATTGCTTCTGGCTGAAAACTTATATGCCAAGTGAAATTTCAGTGAAGTAGGAGTTTATTCATGCTGACAAGTCCTTAACTATAGTAATGCTAACAACATTACTATTATAAGAACACTACAGAAGCTATTAGACCTCTCAAATTCCCCACTCTGTGTTCACTTACTAATGCAACCCCTCCCCCCCCAAAAAAAAAACAGTGCAGAGAGGGGAAAGGGGATAGTGTGTGTGAGAGAGAGAGAGAGAGAGAGAGAGAGAGAGAGAGAGAGAGAGAGAGAGAGAGAGAGAGAGAGAGAGATTATTTTTTATAGGAAATTTTCTTGAAAACTAAAATCTCTTTAGGATTTTTCAGGAATTCATCAAGCTACAGAGGATTTTTATTCACCAAAGAATCAAAGAATGAGGAAACAATGCAAATAGTGCAAACCTTGGTTCGCTTGGTTCACTTAGACCAAACCAGCATTATTTAATGTTATTAAATTTGACAAATTGGTATGTTAAAGTCCTAGTATACTAGTATATTAGGTAAACTTAAGGATATTTTTCCTTCCATATTATGAGGCTCACTTAGTAACTTAGTAACAAATATTAATAAAATTGAGTCATTTATTTATATTTTATAGAGCTTCAATAATTTCATTTCTGTTAATTCCAGTAGGTCAATAATAATAGCTAACATCTCAATAGCATTTACCATGGGCCAGGAAATGTGCTAAGCACTTTGCAATTATTATCTCACTTGATTTTCATGAAAAACTCCGGGAAGTAAGTGCAATTTTTACCCTCATTTTATAGATAAAGAAACTGAAGCAAACAGAAGTTAAATGAACTTTTAGGGTCACATAGCTATTAAGTGTCTAAGGACAAATTTGAACTCAGGTCTTTGTGACTTAAGGCTGGTTCTCTATCTATTGCACCACCTATCCCTCACCTCATTAGTCAATATAATAAATAATTAACCACACAAATATCATCCTCTAGTAAGATCTTATTCCGACACTTCATTATATTTTGAAAATCCGCTAAGGCTAAGCTATTGTATTATTAGCTCTTATAGATCTTATAAATTTGTAATGACTTTGAATATTGGCCTGGTGACAGATGGATTACTCACATACAACTTAGCTAAGTTGGCGACTTTGATCAAGTTGTAATCGGTGGATGAAATTTTAGTAAATCCTTGAGGAAGACAATGTACTAAATTAGATCTGTATTGGTGAAGAAATTACTTGCTCACCTCGAGGCAGAGATACTTCAAGTTTGTTAAGTTAGGATATAAATTTTCCTTTCTCTTCAATTCATCCTCATGAGATTTCAGACAGATTTCTCTGATGTCTAACCCTTCCTTAGTTGTCACATCCATTAGTCTCATACGTTTTAATTAAGCTAATCATTCCCAAAATCAGGAGTATCTTCTGAGGCAATACGTTAAAATTTCATTTTACTTGCTTTTATTTTCTGCCCCATTTTCTTATCATTACTATTGCCTTCCTGCTGGTGCTCTCTAAAGGTTAAGAATGTATTTTTTTTTTTGACTTTTGAAAATCTGGGCCTGCAGTAGAGTGTCTGTCACTTATATCTACCTTCAGTGGCTCTGGAAGTTTATTCCCTTTGTAGCGATATGCAATTCTTTATGTTCTTGTTCTCTGATAAATGACAGCTAGCTAAGCTTCTACAAATATTTGTAAATATGAATTCAGATGATCTTTTCATATGTGAACTGTCCCAGTGGAATATATGCATCTAAACTGGGTTTTCTTCAGTATAAAATTCCTGAAAAAAAAAAAAGAGTGACTCTACAGGTGTAAATTTCAAATAAAATTACAGATTCGTAAATATTTTTAGGCAAGTCAAGCTTTAGCAGGTCTCTCAAGTGATAATACACAAATATCCCCTTATTCTGTGTTATTTGATGCAATGTATTAGCTTGTGATCATTATTTTGTAACAAAAGAAGAGCTTATCTTTGCTATTGTAAAATATGGGCATTGGATTTTTCTTCCTGCATCTCAGTTCATCTAGTCATAAAAGACCATAGATCTAAAGTACAAAGGGACCTCAGATATCATCAACTGCAATCCCTTTATTTTCCTTTAAAAGAAAACATATTTAAAAAGATAAAGTGATCTCCCCAGGACCATACAAGTTTACAGCAGCAGAGCTTGGATTTGAAACCAGTGCTTGTGACCACATTCCAGTTTTTACACTCTTCCATGACAGTCATATGACTCTTTGTTACATAGTGTGTCTTCCACATGACAGTCCTTCAATTACTCAAAAAACAGTTTTTCATGCCAATTGACTTTGCCAGCTTACTACTCTTTTTCTTCTAATCTCAACTTCACAAGGTCCTTCAATTCTTTCATTCTTTAGGAGAAGGATTAAAATTACTGTGTTTGGCTTCAGAGGTCAGAACAAGGAATAACGAATGGGCTTTGAAAAAAGTAAGACTTCAATTTGATGTTTAGAAAAAAGTTCTTAACATTTATATATGAAATAACTAGATTTCAAAAATGGAGTAGATTGTCTAAGGAGGCAATGAGATTCCCTTTACTTGAGGTTTTCAGGCCAAGTTAGCTGCATTATGACTTTAGTGAGTATTGTACAGTGAATTCTTGTTCTGAAACAGCAGTAAGAGGAGACTTTGGTTCAAGGTTTCTGATGTTCTTTCCAACTCTGACTTATATAGATCTATGAGAATTTGTAGGGGTAGAAGATCAATGCCATAGAAATAGCATTGCAATTAGTCAGATGTGTATGCTTAAACTGCAGTAAGTTTAAACTGCATTAAGACTTTGGCTACACCATATAGTCTTATAATCTAATGAAACTGAGTTTTATGTTAAAAAAAATTCTCAAGAGTTTGAAAATGCTTAGAGGTTATCTTGTTTGACCCACACCTAAAACAAATTATTCTTTCTAACATATACATCATAAATGGTCATATACCCTCTCTTTGAAAACCTTATGTAATGGGGACTGAGAAGCCACTTTGACAGTGAGATTATAATTGGTATTCTTAGAGAGGAAAGTTTTTGTAGGTGATGAAAACAAAAAGCACATAACAGTGTGTTATGCAGTGGTAAGGAAATGGTGATGCTGTATTCTGTGCTTTTTGGAAATTTAGTAATGAAGTGAAAAGTAGAAACAATGATTTAATAGAAAGAAACAAACAAAAAGAAAGAAAGGAAGGAAGGAAGGAATCCATTATTTTCTCTTTGGTAAAGGGCATACCTAAGGTAGTTTACAAGCAGAAGGGAAGGAGTCAATAGAGAGAAAGAGAGATTGAAGATGAGCAATGGAGCAGTGGATGAAAAGAATGGAATAAAGGGCAGAGGTGGATGATTAATTCTGACAGAGGGAGGAAATTGCATCCTTTGAGGTGTTAGGAAGAAAAAGATAGGAGAAAACAAGGAATTTTTGAGATGTTCTGGGAGGGAGCTGATATATTTTATTTCTTGAAGACCTCAATCATTTTAGCATAAGTGATAAAGATAGCCATTTGATGGCATCAGTAGGTATGACAAATTTGAAGGTTTTGTAATAGTTTATAGAGTAGATATTATGGGAAATAAAAAGAAATGGATCAAAATATTATAAATATTCACATGGAACACAATCAGCACAGTTTCATAACTTCCTTTAGCAATATGGATCATTTATTACTTTAAGAATGTTTTTTTCTATAAATTTGACTCAGTTTTCTATGTTTGAGAGATAAAATCTTTATCAGAGAAACTCATTGTCATTTTTTCACAGCAATGATTACCAACTACATATTTACCTTCATCTTATCTTACCCCATTTATCCTACTCTCTCCTTTTACCCTGTCCATTCTCAAAAGGTTTTTCCTTCTGACTTTTATCTCCCCTAAGCTTCTCTCCCTTCTATCCATTCCCCCTGCTCATTTTATGTTTTTCCCTTTCTTCTTTTCTGTATGGTAAGATAGATTTCTCCACCCGAGTATGTCTATTATTCCTAATTTGAGTCAGTTCTGATGAGAGCAAGGTTGTGTGTCTTCATTTCCACTCTACTGTAAATCTCTTTCAAGCCTCTCTAATATCAGATACTTTATTTCATTGTACCCTTCTTTTCCCCTTCTTCCCATGTATCTTTCTCGTCCCTTATTTTGTGTTTTAGATAATCATACCATGGCATTCAACTCATATCTCTGCTTTCTATGTATGAACCTTCTATCTGCCCAAATAATGAGAAAACCTTCAGAAGTTATATCATTTTCCCATACAGAAATATAGTTTAGGCCCGGACAGTGGCGGCTGAGGAGGGAACATGGATGATTTCCAGGCTTCCAAGAAGACTTCTTTTGTGATTGATGAAGTGAGCAACGTTGTCAAAGAGGCCATAGAGGGCGCAATTGGTGGTAATGCTTATCAACACAGCAAAGTCAATCAGTGGACCACAAATGTAGTGGAACAGACTTTAAGTCAACTTACCAAGTTGGGGAAACCATTCAAGTACATTGTGACCTGTGTGATTATGCAGAAGAATGGAGCTGGGCTGCATATAGCAAGCTCTTGCTTTTGGGATAACAGCAGTGATGGAAGCTGCACTGTGAGATGGGAGAATAAGACCATGTACTGTATAGTCAGTGCCTTTGGACTGTCCATTTAACTTCCTTGGAATTGTACAGCCTCCTCATTTTTTTTCAACTATTGCCATTCCATGGTCTATCTACGTACTGTGAATTCACCAAATTTTAAAAGGTTTTTAATCTTATTTTTTATCTTATACTTTCAAATGTAAGAAAAAACGTCAAAAATGTCCACATTGTTAACATGGGTTGCACATTTCACTTTGTTCACTGTAAGTTGACATATCCAGTATTGTTACTTTATCTTAACTCTTCAATACTTCCAAGTATTCAAAGGTGCTAAAAATGAAATCTGCAGCATCATGACACTTTTTCTAATTTCTGAAATGATTTATATAACACACTAACATCTCAACTTTATACTTTTCTTAGTAGAGTAATAAATTATTAAAACTCATAAACTGTGGGTTTTTTTTAAGTTGTGGAAAATCAGAATTCATAGTCCTAGGCATCCAGTTGAAAATCAATTGTGGTAACTTATTTGACTGTCATATAATAAAAGGAATATGGAGTGCTTAGAAATGGGGTTATATTTGACTTTGTGATTAGGGAAGTGTTAACATTTTATTTCTCAGAAGCCTTAAGAGGTGGTATGGACTGATAGTGAAATTCCTGGACTGCCAAAGTAGTTAAAAATGTGCATGGGCTGCCACTGAGGCAGTTGTCCTGAGCTCAACCACATCAAGACTTCCCAATCAAAATAACAATTGTAGCATTAGAACTAGAGGCTGGACCTGTGATTTCAAGCATACAGGAGCTTCCCAGGTGAGGAAACAACTTCCAGTGCAGTATTTACACCTCTACAACTTAGTGTCTTAGTAACCCTGAGCACTGTCACATTAAACACAATCTTCTTGGTTTTGAGACCAGCTTTTCACTACAACATACTAGCTTTCAACATTAGTGAATGTAGTATTGTGTCCTTTCCATTCCAAGAATATTAAACCGTTTACAAATGAAATTCAGATGACTTTTAAGCTGTTAGGAAGAGGTGGAAATATTTATGTAGCACTAACAAGAAGGAATATACAACCCTAAATCGTTAAAGGGGCTAATTTTGCTCAGTGTTTACTTTTTCTTACCCTGAGTTTGTAAAGGTTTGTGAGAATGAGAGATGACTATATAAAGACAGAGGTGGACACACCCTTGAATATCTGAAAAAAAAAAAGAAGAAATATAGTTGAACCTTATTGAATCCCTTATGGTTTCTCTTCTTTACCTTTTTGTTTCTTTTGAATACAGTCCAATTTTTCCATTCAACTCTGATCTTATCATCTACAATACTTGAAACTCTTCTATTTCACTGAATGTCCATTTTTCTCCCTGAAGGATTATACATTGTTTTGCTGCATAGGTGAATCTCAGTTTTAACCCTAGCTCCTTTATCTTCTTGAATATCACCTTCCAAGCCCTCTGACCCTTTAACGTAGAAGCTTCTAAATTTCATGTTTTCTGGACTCTGGCTCCATGATATTTAAATTGATCATTTCTGGTTGTTTGTAATATTTTCCCCTTGACCTGACAATTCTGAATTTGGTTATAATATTTATGGGAGTTATCACTTTGGAATCTTTTTCAGGAAGTGATCAGTGGATTCTTTCCATTTCTATTTTACCCTCTGGTTCCAGAGTACCAGGGCAGTTTTCCTTGATAATTTCTTGAAAAATGATATCTAGGCTCCTTTTTTACTGATGACTTTCAGGCAGTCAAATAATCCTTCAATTATGTCTCCTGGGGGGGGGGGGGGTGGAGCCAAGAGGGCAGAGTGGAAAGATGCTAGCTCCTAACCCACAGCCCATAAAATACCTGTAAAGAAGAGCTCCCAAGAAATTCTGGAGCAGAAGAAGCCACACAGCAATGGAGTTCCAAAGAGCCCTGAAAAACCGGCACCAAAGATTTGTCATGCACCGGACCTGGAGTGGAGCCCAGCCCTGCCTTGTCCATGTGGCACCCAGAGGAGCAGATCTGAGCAGGCTTCAGGCACAGAATCTACAGTACCCTGAAGGTCCCTCCACCCACAGGTGCTACAGGTCAGTGAGAGACCCTGTCTGGCTGTCCAAGAGGGGAGGGGGGTGCCTCCATAACTCAGGCCCCCTTGGGAGGAAGCAGTGGGGGAAAGCAGCAGACAGGAGCTCCCAAAGCAGGCAGGAGCTTGGATCTATTACTGAAGGTCTCCCCAAAAACCCCCTGAGGGAACTGAGCCCTGTGAGGCGACCCTGCCCCGACCTGAGAACCTGCATTCATTCTTACCCTGAATAGCAGCCAAGCTTGCAACTGAAAGTCCTGAGGCTGGGGAGCAGCATTTGAATTTCAGACCCCAAGCCTTAACTGGGCAGATCTAGAGGTGAGGAGGGGGTGGAGAGGAATCCTAGAAGTCAAGTAACTGTCTGGGAAAATGCCCAGAAAAGGGGAAAAAAAAATAAGACCATAGAAGGTTACTTTCTTGGTGAATACATGTTTCCTCCATTCCTTTCAGATGAGGAAGAACAATTCTTACCATCAGGTAAAGACATAGAAGTCAAGGCCTCTGTATCCCAAACATCCAAAATAGATAGTAAATGGGCTTAGGCCATGGAAGAGCCCAAAAAGGATTTTGAAAATCAAGTTAGACAGGTGGAGGAAAAATTGGGAAGAGAAATGAGAGAGATGCCAGAAAAGCATGAAAAACGGGACAATACCTCGCTAAAGGAGACCCAAAAAAATGCTGAAGAAAATAATACCTTGAAAAATAGGCTCACTCAACTGGCAAAAGAGGTTCAAAAAGCCAATGAGGAGAAGGATGCTTTCAAAAGCAGAATTAGCCAAATGGAAAAAGAGGTTCAAATGCTCACTGAAGAAAATAGTACTCTCAAAATTAGTATGGAACAGATGGAGGCTAATGACTTTCTGAGAAACCAAGAAATCACAAAACAAAACCAAAAGAATGAAAAAATGGAAGAGAATGTGAAATATCTCATTGGAAAAATAACTGACCTGCAAAAATAGATCCATGAGAGACAATTTAAAAATTATGGGACTACCTGAAAGCCATGATCAAAAAAAGAGCCTGGACATCATCTTCCATGAAATTATCAAGGAAAACTGCCCTGATATTGTACAACCATAGGGCAAAACAAGTATTCAAGGAATCCACCAATCACCACCGGAAAGACCCAAAAAACAGAAACTCCTAGGAACATTGTGGCCAAATTCCAGAATTCCCAGGTCAAGGAGAAAATATTGCAAGCAGCTAGAAAGAAACAATTACATTATTGTGGAAATACAATCAGGATAACACAAGATCTAGTAGCTTCTACATTAAGGGATCGAAGAGTGTGGAACAGGATATCATAGAGGTCAAAGGAACTAGGATCAAACCAAGAATCACCTACCCAGCAAAACCGAGTATAATACTTCAGGGGAAAATATGGTCTTTCAATGAAACAGAGGACTTTCAAGCATTCTTGATGAAAAGACCAGGGCTGAAAAGAAAGTTTGACTTTCAAAGACAGGAATGAGAAGAAGCATGAAAAAGTAAACAGCAAAGAGAAGTCATAAGGGACTTACCAAAATTGAACTGTTAACATTCCTACATGGAAAGACAATATTTGTAACTCTTGAAACTTTTCAGCATCTGGGTAGTTGGTGGGATTACACACTCACATACACACATGCACACACGTGCACACACACACATACACACATGCACACACAGAGACAGAGAGCACAGAGTGAATTGAATAGGATGGGATCATATCTTAAAAAAAATCAAGGTAAATGTATAAGAGATATGTATTGGGAGGACAGAGGGTGAAATAGAATGGGGTAACTTATCTGTCATAGAAGAGGCAAGCAGGAGACTTTTTAGTGGAGGGAAAAAGAGGAGAGTGGAGAATAAAACATAAAGTTTATTCCCATCACATTCAACTAAAGGAAGGAATAAAATTCACATTCTTTTTGGTATGAAAACCCGTCTTACAATACAGGGAAGTGGGGGAAAAGGAGATAAGCAGGGTGAGGGGGGGATGATGGAAGGGAGAGCAATGGGAGGAGGGAGCAATTTGAAGTCAACACTCTTGGGGAGGGACAGGAACAAAAGACAGAATAGAAAAAATGGGGGGCAGGATAGGGTGGAGGGAAATATAGTTGGTCTTACACAACACGACTATTATCAAAGTCATTTGCAAAACTACATAGATATGGCCTATATTGAATTACCTGCCTTCCCAAAGGGAATGGGTGGGGAGGGAGGGATGGGGAGAAGTTGGAACTCAAAGTTTTAGGAACAACTGTTGAGTATTGTTCTTGCTACTAGTAAATAAAAAAATACAGGTAATGGGAAATAGAGAGTCATCTGGCCCTACAGGCCAAAAGAGAAGATGGGGACAAGAGAAGGGAGGGATGATAGAAGAGAGGGCAGATTGGTTATAAGGGAAATTAGAATGTTTGGTGTATTGGGGTGGGGGAGGAGACAAATTGGGAGAAAATTTGGAACTCAAAATTTTGTGAAAATCAATGTAAAAAAGCCAAATAAATAAATAAATAAACAAGCAAACAAATAAATAAATAAATAGATGAATGAATGAATGAATGAATGAATAAATAGATGGATAGATAAATGGATGAATAAAGAATTGTGAGAAGGTGAAATATTATTAAGCAAATGCTCAGTAAAACAAACTAAATCAGTTTTAAAATTCCTAATTTAATATAAATCTTGATTGTTTCACTAAAATTCAATTAGTGATCTTAAGTCATATATGCATCATACTGTCTTGCTGTAGGACAATTTTGAATTTATAGCATTACCAGGCAGTTTCACTTCTTAAATTTTAAAATATGTCCTAAATAAAATAATTGCAATATAAAAAAAAAAATCTCTCCTGGATCTGTTTTCCACATCAGTTGCTTTCCAATGATATATTTCACACTTTTTTTTCTGTTTTTTTCATTCTTTTCATTTTGTTTGATGGTTTCTTGATATTTCTTAAAGTCATTAATTTCTACTTGCCCAGTTCCAACTTTGAAATAATTATTTCCTTCAGTGAGCTTTTGTGCCTCCTTTTCCATTTGGTCCATTCTACTTTTGAAGGAGTTCCTCTCTTTTTTGAATTTTTTATATCTTTTTCCATATAACCAATTCTGCTTTTCAAAACATTCTTCTCTTCACTGGATTTTTGTACCTCTTTTACCCTTTGTCCTAGTCTGTTTTTTAAGGTATTGTTTTTTGGGGTGGAGCTAAGATGTCGGAGTAGAAAGACTCATGTATGCTAGCTCCGAACCCACAACCCATATATTTCCTGCAAGAAGAACTCCCCACAAATTATGGAGCACTACAAGGCGCACAGAAACACAGTCGAAAAGATTTCTATTCCAGAGAGCCCTGGAGAGCAGTCCCCAGGGGTCTGTCATGCCCCGGAAAGCAGAGTCCACCCCTGTGCTGCCCTGGCCATGGCCCAGAGGATCAGATCCGAGCAGGCTTCAGGGACGGAACCTCCGGCAGCCGGGAAGGTCCCTCCACCCACAGACACTACAGGTCAGTGAGAGAGACTTCTGGGCTGGCCAAGAGGGGACCGGGGTGTCTCGTGACTCGGGCCCCCTCGGCAGGCAGTGGCAGAGGCAGCAGCAGTGGCCCTGGGACTCCTGGACCAGCAGGCAGAAGTTCAAGGCCATTACCAAGGGTCTCTGCATAAACTCCCTGAGGGAACTGAGCCGGGGAGGTGGCCCTGCCCCCACCCGCTTCATTACTGAAAGTCTCTGCATAAAGCCCCTGAGGGAACTGAGCCTGGGAGGCGGCCCTGCCCACACCTGAGCACCAGAACTTAAGGTCACATTGAATAACAGCCACACCTGCCACGGAATGCCCATTTGAATCTCAGACCTCAAGCACTAGCTGGGCGGATCTGGGTGGGGGTGGACAGGAATCTCAGAAGTCAAGTAACTGGCTGGGAAAATGCCCAGAAAAGGGAAGAAACATAAGACTATAGAAAGCTACTTTGATGGGGTACAGATGTTCCTGCCTTTCAATTCTGATGACGAGGAACTACTCTTACCATCAGGGAAAGACATAGAAGTCGGGGACTCTGTATCCCAGACATCCAAGGTGGATGTCCGGTGGGCTCAGGCCATGGAAGAGCTCAAAAAGGATTTTGAAAATCAAGTTAGACAGGTGGAGGAAAAACTGGGAAGAGAAATGAGAGAGATGCAAGAAAAGTATGAAAAATGGGCCAATACCTTGCTAAAGGAGACCCAAAAAAATGCTGAAGAAAATAACACCTTGAAAAATAGGCTCACTCAATTGGCAAAAGAGGTTCAAAAAGCCAATGAGGACAAGAATGCTTTCAAAAGCAGAATTAGCCAAATGGAAAAAGAGGTTCGAAAGCTCACTGAAGATAATAGTTCTCTCAAAATTAGAATGGAACAGATGGAGTCTAATGACTTTCTGAGAAACCAAGAAATCACCAGACAAAACCAAAAGAATGAAAAAATGGAAGAGAATGTGAAATATCTCATGGGAAAAACAACTGACCTGGAAAAATAGATCCAGGAGAGACAATTTAAAAATTATGGGACTACCTGGAAGCCATGATCAAAAAAAGAGCCTAGACATCATCTTCCATGAAATTATCAAGGAAAACTGCCCTGATATTCTACAACCAGAGGGCAAAATAAATATTGAAAGAATCCATCGATCACCGCCTGAAAGAGATCCAAAAAGAGCAACTCCTAGGAACATTGTGGCCAAATTCCAGAATTCCCAGGTCAAGGAGAAAATATTGCAAGCAGCTAGAAAGAAACAATTCCAGTATTGTGGAAATACAAACAGGATAACTCAAGGTCTGGCAGCTTCTACATTAAAGGATCGAAGGGCGTGGAATAGGATATTCCAGAAGTCAAAGGAACTAGGACTCAAACCAAGAATCACCTACCCAGCAAAGCTGAGTATAATACTTCAGGGGAAAATATGGTCTTTCAATGAAACAGAGGACTTTCAAGCATTCTTGATGAAAAGACCAGAGCTGAAAAGAAAGTTTGACTTTCAAAGACAGGAATGAGAAGAAGCATGTAAAAGTAAACAGCAAAGAGAAGTCATAAGGGACTTACCAAAAGTGAACTGTTTATATTCCTACATGGAGAGACAACATTTGTAACTCTTAAAACTTTTCAGTATCTGAGTAGTTGGTGGGACCACACACACACATACACACACACACATGTACATGCGTGCATGCATGCACACACACACATGCACGCACATACAGAGACAGAGAGCACAGAGTGAATTGAATAAGATAGGATCATATCTTAAAAGAAATTAAGGTAAATGGTGAGAGAGAAATGTAGTGGGAAGAGAGAGGGTGAAATGGAATGGGGTAAATTTTATCTCATTCAAGAGGCAAGCAGGAGACTTTTTAGTAGAGGGAAAAAGAGGAGAACTGAGAAAGAAAGAAGAAGTTTACCCTCATCACATTCGAGTAAAGGAAGGAATAAAATGCACACTCATTTTGGTATGAAAACCTATCTTACAATACAGGAAAGTGGGGGAGAAGGAGATAAGCAAAGGGGGTGGGTTATGATGGAGGGGAGGGCAATGGGAAGAGGGAGCAATTTGAAGTCAACGCTCTTGGGGAGGGACAGGATCAAAAGACAGAATAGAAACAATGGGGGGCAGGATAGGGTGGAGGGAAATACAGTTAGTCTTACACAACACGACTATTATCAAAGTCATTTGCAAAACTACATAGATATGACCTATATTGAATTACCTGCCTTCCCAAAGGGAATGGGTGGGGAGGGAGGGATGGGGAGAAGTTGGAACTCAAAGTTTTAGGAACAACTGTTGAGTATTGTTGTTGCTACTAGGAAATAGGAAATACAGTTAATGGGGAATAGAAAGTCATCTGGCCATACAGGACAAAAGAGAAGATGGGGACAAGAGAAGGGAGGGAGGAAAAAAGAGAGGGCAGATTGGTGATAGCGGTAATTAGAATGCTTGGTGTATTGGGGTGGGGGGAGAGGATAAATGGGGAGAAAATTTGGAACCCAAAATTTTGTTAAAATGAATGTAAAAAGTTAAATAAATAAATTCTTATTACAAAAAAAGGTATTTTTTTTTCAGTATTTTAGTACTTTCTTTACCAAGCTATTGATGCAGTTTTAGTGATTTTCTTGTATCACTCTGATTTCTCTTCCAAAGTTTTCCTGTACCTCTCTTACTTGATTTTTGAAATTATTTTTGAGCTCTTCCATAGCCTGAGAGTAGTTCATATTTTTCTTTGAGGCTGTGGAGGCAGGAATTTTGACTTTGTTAACTTCTTCTGTGTATATGTTTTGATCTTTTTCATCACCATAGTAACTTTCTATGGTCAGAATGGGTTTTTTTCTGTTGTTTGCTCATTTCCCCAGCCATTTCTTAACTTTTAACTTGATGCTAAAGTCAGGCTCTCCTTTCCAACCGAGGGCGACACTGTCCCAAGCTTCAAAATTTTTGTTCAGCTATTTTCAGAGATAAATATGTGGACTTGTAAGATTATCGCTCTTCCAAAGTGGTTGTTGAATCTAAGGAAAGCTATGATTACTTCAGTTAACTTTTGCATCTCCTTTTCCATCTGTCCAATTATTCCTTTTAAGGAATTTTTTTTTCTCCAGTTAGTTTTTGTATTTCTCTTTTCCATTTGTCCAGTGTTCTCAGTTGGGTTTTGTACTTCCTTTTCCATTTGTTCAATTTTACTTTATAAAAAGCTGTTCTCTTCAGCGAATTTTTTTTTCACACTCTTAAAATCATTGGCCACTTTTTTCTTCTATGTCCTTCTTCAGCTCTTCCCCGAGTGCTCTTTCTGCATGTGAGCAGTTCATAGTCCCTGCTGAAATTTCATATGGAAATACAGTCTCATTACTGACCACTTTGGTATTTGTGTTTTCATCCTTGTCCCCATAGAAAGATTCTGTGGTCTTTTCCTTCCTCTTTTGCTTCTTACTCATGATAGTGAGGCTTTATGTATTGTGACCTCTGGTTCTTTCAGCTAGAAGCTAAAGAACCTAGTGCTGAGCTGTTGGTGTGAGAAAGCAGAGGAAGGCTGGATTCTTTCTTTTTATTTGTTTTTTCCCTGAATTAGCCATGGAATTAGCTTGCTATGTGAGGGGGAGGGTGGTCTGATCACAGGAGATCTCCTCAGCTGAGCTAGAGCAAAGACAAACTCAGTACTTGGTGATCCTGGCTGCCTCATTGTCTTCCTATTTCCCCTGATGCATGCCTGAAGTCTTGATGTAAGGCTCCACCCCCTGGGTCTCTGGTCCTCCACCACAGTAAGAGGGCAAGAGGAATCCCCCTTACTGATTTTCCTAGCCTCAGGTGCTATGAGACTCTTTGCCCCTTCTGCTGATTCCACTGATCCAGGATTTTTCTGGGGAAATATTTTATGGTTCTTTCAAGGTCAACAAGGGGATAGGGAGAGAGAATTTACTGCACTCTGCCATTTTGGCTCCCAGAAGTTCAAGTAGGTGACTTACAGACATTCGATCTGTGAGCTGAAAATCTCAGGCACAGCTGTTGCAGAGATTCCTGGGGCTCTGTCTGAGACTCTCACTCACTCAGCTCTGATAATTCTCACCCCAGGCTGCTATCTCACTGTACTGCTGTTTCCTCAGACCACCCTGGAGCTTTCCTGCTCAGCTCCCCCACAGCAGGGATGTGCTTTGCTGAGTGCTCCTCCACCCCCATGGAAAAGATTCTTCCTGTCCGTCTTCCAGTCTCTCCTGGGCTGTGAATCTGCCACAGTCTGTCTTCTATTGAATTCTGCACCTCCAAAATTTGGTCAGATTCTCTTTTTTTTTTAGAGGTATCTGAGGGAGTTTGTCCAAGAGTTTAGGGGAGTAGGTGCTCTCACCCCACCCACTTCTCTCTGCTCCCCCTGCCCCAAAAAGCTATGTTTACTATTCTCCTGTGCTGTGCACTGGTTTGTGAGCAACCATAAACATACTTTTTAACCCAGGAAACATGAGTAGGATCTCTTCTCCCCCTCTGGTCACAAGCTTTTCTGTGATAATCCTCCTTCTAACCTTGGAACTAATACCCATGACTGTAACCCAGATCCAAGCAGGCAAGTTAACAGAGAGTTTTACCTGCTCCCAGTAAAGGGACTATAAATCTTCTGACCTGTTTTCAGATCTCCTTACTATCTATGGTCTGAAAGGTATGAAAATCGCCACTGGTGCCACTGATTCAGCTGCCTAGAAGTTTGCTCTTGATTTGCAGAGGCCTAGCCTGCACTAGCCCAGCCTCGGTTGAATTGTGCTCTTCTCTCACCCTGGTGCAACAGACTTTTTCTGTCTTTTTCTGTTCTTCTAACTGGTCTTGCACTGGAAAATTGTTTCACTCTCTCTTTTTGTGGGTTCTGCTGCACTAGAATTTGTTTAGAGTCATTATTTAAAGGTATTTGGAGTGGTTTGGAGAGTGCTCAGATAAATTCCTGACTTCACTCTGCCACCTTGGCTTCATCTCTTCAAGCCATATATAATGGATGGGGATGGTAAAATAGAAACATAGGTAACTATAATTATAGTGACAACAGTAATAGCTAACATTTATGTAGCATCTATTATGTTCTTGCCACTGTACTAAGTACTTCATAAGCATTATCATACTTGACCTTGATCCTCACAATAACCCTAGGAAATAGTTGCGATTAGTTTTGCTATTTTACGAATTAGGACATTGAGGCAAATGGTTTAAGTGACTTGTTGAGGGTGTGATGGTAATCAAATTAGGATCTCTTGCTGTTTTGGTTCTACTAACAGTGCCTGTGCTTGAATAATGTGATTAAAGAAGATATTTCCCACCCTTTAATTGGCCTGCTCATTGTGGGAGACTTGATTAGGGGAGTTGTTTTGTACCTTTTGCTTTATCTATTGAGTCACAGGGTCAGAGGTTTATGTCCTCTGACTCTAAAAAGTGTATAAATACTCTGAGGGTGAGGTTTCACTTTTGGGCTTAGTTTTCATAAGAAAGTTTGAGTGCCAAATGAGGACTCCAGGAAGCCACTTTAAGGAGCCCTTTGACTTTGAAAGTTCAGATATCAGTGTTTCCCTCTCTGGTAACTATGATCAGGCAGCTGTACCTGTCTGTTGAATTATGGTCAGGCAGAGGAAGTCATGTCTGTTTGGTTACTCTGTGACTTACTGACTGGAAGTGTTTGTTTGCCAGATGAGGACTCTGTTAAGCCACTAAAGGAGCCCCTTTGCTTTGAAAACCCAGATGCTTCCCTTTCTGGTAACTATTATCAGACAGTTGGGATCCACCTGTGTGCTGAATTCAGGCAGAGGAAGCCATGTCTGTTGATCTTTAATTTCCTTGAATTTTCTTTGAAATTCAGGATGTTGACTCCCCTAAATTAGGTGAATGATATATGTGCTTGGTTAAAGATATGATACATGTGCTTTGATTAAAGTGATTGTTAAGCCCTCAAATGTGGATCTAAGAATCTATGATAGCAGATTCCTTATGTATGTTGGGGTGCTTATTGATACAGAGGATCGCATAGCCAGTATGCATCTGAAGTCAAATTTCGACTGTGGGCTTCCTGATTCTTCTATCCACTATAAATATTCCATGTATTATAATTTAAAAGTATTGTTTTTGTTGTTTCCTTGGGGTCTTCTATTAGATTATGAGATTCTTGAGATTAGGGACTATCTTTTGCCTCTTTTTTATCTCAAGTGCTTATCAGAGTACCCTGCACAGGGCAGGCACTTAATAGATATTTATTTAATTAGTTTTGTTAAACTAGAAACAAATATATGATAAATGAGAAATTGATTCTCAAAATATTTAAAAGAGGAGACTAGGTAACGGAAGTTTAGGGAAAATTATCTCAAATGTTGCCATACATTCAATAAATAATGATGGTCAGTAAACATTTATTAAAGATCTACTATATTCTAAGAACTCTACTTATCACAGTCACAAAGTGATGCTATTCAATAACAACCAACAGACCTACTTTCCATTTCTAAAATATTTTCTGACAAGAATTTCACACATCAAGTGCCATTTTTGGTGAATATTTGAGGACAGACTCTCACTGACAGTAGTTTAGGAGCAGATCTCAATCATTATACAAATGAATAAAAATTGTAGAGAATGAAAGATTCCACTTTTATTTTTTTCCCCTTGTTTGCATTGTTGCCTTAAAAACTCTTCTCTAGCAAAATATTTCCCATATATATGTCAGCATCACACAAAATTCCTTGGAAACTGAAACAACAGAGGTAGTTTTTTTTTTTTTTTTTATTTCATTCTCATGATTAACAAATACAGGACAAAAATTAGGAAGCATTCACCAAAGGTGTTTACTATTGTCACAGAAGATGCCTTGTGCAAAGTTCAAGTAGAAAACAAATTACTTTTAAATACTAATGTCATTCAGATGCTCCTGTTTGTGGATGACAATGTACTAACTTCATCAAGCCTTGGGAAAATTAAAGTCTCCTAAAGGAGATATATAACGACTCTAAAATGTTTGGCCTATCAATAAGTGGACTAAGAATACATCTTCCCAAAGTATGATGTGTAGTCAGGTGTACCAACTTTGGAATTTGGCAATCCAAATATTAGAGAGACGCTGCAAATGGAAAAAAAAAAAAACATTTTGGGGTTAAATGTGGATAGGACAATAAAGTAGACTCTATGGTCTTTAAGGAATTCTTCTTTAGGAAATATTAAGGATTCAAATCTTCTTGAAAAATGACATTTTTTTTGTTTGTTTTTGTTTTTAAACTAGAACTTCAAGTGATTGAAAGTCCTTGACTCTAAGTCCTGCAATAACACAGTGTTGAAAACTTTACGTTAAAGTCTACCTAAAGGGCAATGGAGATCAAAGTATAAATAGAACGCAGCATTTCATTAAAAAAAAAAAAGACAGAAAAGTAACAGCAAAAGAACAAAAGATGTAAATGATGTAATGTGATTGGAAGAAAAAATATTGAACTGGTCATGTAGTAAGAGTAAAGTATAACTTAAGCACAGTCTAAAGATTTATGATTAAGATTTATTAATAATAAATAATACTTTATGATTATAATTATTCATGTTTTATGATTAAGTATGCCATGTCAAGAAATTGAAAGGAATGCCCCAGGCATTTTAAGTGGATCTCCTTGAAAAAAATTCACAAGAGAACATGAAAAAGAATGAAAGGAAATCACAGAGAAGCTGAGATCTGCCTCATTGGAAGGAATACCCACAATGATGAAATTGGAGATACACTGAAACATCACATTATATTTCTATGCATAATCCTCACACATTTGAATGTTTTCAGTTTTTGTTGATAATTGTTTTTAATGGTGTCTAACAATTATTTTTATTTGCTTTATTTGGCAATTAGAAAAACCTAGGGAAAGATGGAAAATGAAATAAAGTTGGCCCCAAAATGAAAACAGCAGTTTCACCATTTTACCTTGCTGGTGTTAGCTGATATTACATGCTTCCTTGTATTCTCCAGAGTAGTAAATGCCTGTGCTCTTGATGCTTCCATGCCTTTATTCTGTTCTTAGCAGTAGGAGTCTCCTCCATTTACATAATCACATATCACACCTTTTTCCAAATCTTTAATGCCATCCTACATCAGATGGGAAATCTCTAATTCTATTTGGTAAACAAACCATCAAACAAATAAATAAATCAGACACACTCTCCTTTGCCTGAAGGTCTAAAATAGCATTTTGTTTTGTAAGTATTTAATGCACTTATCATGTAATAGAACAGTGAGAAAAAAGTCAAAACATCTTTCAAGAATTTTGTATATCTGTATAGCTGTTCTTAATATCTTTAGATCTACAGAGTTTTTGCTCCTATATATGGGTTTTCTATATATTTATGTATCCAGATTTTATCTCTGCGTCCTTGAGCAAATTCTTTAAGGTCCCTTAAGTTAGCCTTTCTGGGTTTCAACATCTTCTTTTATATTAGGGGATTGAATTAGGTTACCTGTAATGTACCTCAAGATTGCATTATTCTAGAGAACTATATGATGTAGTTGAAAGAGTAGTAGACTAGGAGAAAGAACATTACATTTTTTTTTTCTGCTAACAGCGTGTGAGAACCCAGTATTTCATTAGGCCCCATGCCCCTCATATTTAAAATGGAAAAGATGAGAGATGATCTCTTAAGTTCTTTTTAGCTAAAAAATCTTGATGAATCACTATTTATCTTTAATGTGAGAAGACAGAAATTATACAAAATACAATATGAAGAAGGTCAATGCTGATTACTTTGCAAAGAATCTGCATCCCTTTCTTAGAGTTATTCTATAACATAAAACTATGCTTTTAACAAATTTGCATACCCTTAAATCAAAAAGCATAAACTGATTTTGACTACTTGAACTAAACTTTGGTATGAGTATAGAGCATCTAAAAGCATAATTTCGCCTCTGAGACCTAATCAACGCTTATTGAGCAGTAACAATGATATAAGTTCTAATAGGGGATTTGAATGTGGTAGAAGTGTAGCAAACCAGTTAGTTCTGCCAATTAGATAGCTGTTGTGGAAAGTGAATCTCCTACCACCCTGTAGCAGTTTAGAATCATTGCATATTAACACACCTCATTGAATGTAAATTGCTTAATTGATCTTTCCCTAATGAATTTCTACATTAAGCTATAGTTTTTTTAAAAAGACATACACATAACCAACAAGTATGTTTTATCATCTGATTAAATGACTATATAGTAAATTAACAATAGTACTGGTAATCAAAGTTAATGTATTAATATCAACAGTGTGTTAAATTCAGGGATATATATATATATATGTATGTATATATATATGTCATTACATATGTGCATGGAAATACATATAATGTTTCTACTGTTCTGTGATATGAGTTGAGAGATATTAATCTAAAGTTACAATATAATAAATTGAAACATTTAAAAATAACTCTTGAAATTTGACAAATTTTAGTTAGAATACATTCTTACTTTTCATTTTTGAAAAAAGGTATGTCTTTCTTTCTAAATAATATCACAACCATGCCATCACATTGAAGTCTGTTTTGTGGGAGTTGATCTGTTTAGAAAAACAATACAAATTGCTAGGCAACATCATGCAGGAGCAGTTTTTGATACGTGCTTAATTTCTCATTTAACCTTCTGGCAAAATGTAAAGCCAATTACATGACCAAAGAATTTTAGAATGTCAGGGCTGGAAAGGAGTCTAAGGGGCTAACTGGTCCAAAACTGCTCTACAACATACTCAGCAAGTACTCATCCCGACTTTCCTTGAAGATTTCTAATGAAGGGGAACCAGCTGCCTCCTATGGAATTTATTCTACTTTTGGATAGCTTTACTTGTTAGGAATTTTTTCACTTAAATCTGCAACATGATTGAATGAAATATATGAATAAGGATATGAGAAGACATTAAGGGCTTACTATGTGCTGAATAGTGGGGATGAAAATAAAAGCAAGCAAGGCAGATTCTGCCTTCAAATAGTTTATAATCTAATGGAAGATCATATATGAAGAGGAGGAGAGATGGAGTATGTGCCCCTTTTAGAATAGTTCAAAAACTTTGCAAGCAACATCTTGAGGGTAATGTCCAGGTTTTTGGTAGAAAGCAGATGAGGAGAATGTGGAAGTCATCTGGAGTGAGAATGGAATAGTCAGGGAATACACGGAGGATTACTTGCATTTAAGATAACTTCCATAATCATAGTTCTGTGCATTGTAACCATGTAGAACAAATCAAATCCAGTTTCATATGACAGACCTTTAAATATTTGTATATAGTCATGTCCCTGCTATATATTCTTTTGTCCAGGCTAAACATCAACAGTTCCTTCAGCTGATGCCCATATAGCCCAGCACTTTCATTGATCCATACCACCCCTCCAGCCATACTATTGAAGAAATAGTAATAAAACAGACCACAAATCAATATCAGATTCAGACCTGATGTACCAGCAAGCTCTTGTGACCAAGGAGAATTACTTCCTAACATTTTGTTCTGCCCATCACCTCCTTCAGTAACACTGGACAAGGAGTAACCATAGCAGTGGGCTTTGTAAATCGAACACTAGGATACAAGACTGGGCCTAGGATTAGGAAGAACTGAGTTCAAATCTGGTTTCAAACACTTACTCATGTGACCCTAGGAAAGCCAGTTAAACTCTATTTGCTTTAATCTACTGGAAAAGGAAATGGTAAACCACTCTAGTATATTTGCCAGGAAAACTCCATGGGTAGTATGGTCCATGGGGTCATAAGAGTTGGATGACTGAACAGGCTTTTGAAATTCAACATGCCCCCCCACCTGCTAAATTTATTGTCCTTTCTACCTAAGCCTACCCATATACTAAACTTTCAAAAAAATGTGGAAATCATGTGAACAGGAGAGTATTCTTGCCTTCGCCCAGAGTCTAGGTATGGTATCATGACCCCTGCAGGGCCCCAAATTTATCCAAGGCATCAGTCTCCTTCTTGCTGTTCCACTGGGGTCCTGAGCATTCACTGTGTGCTGCAGCCATCACAGTAGCCCAGCCCTGGGGACAAGGCCCTAGAAAGGACCTGTAAGCTGGATTACTTCCTGGTGGCAGAGGCCCCGATCTGACCCAGTGGGGTCCCTGACCCTCAGTTGGTACAGAACCTCATAGGCCAAATAGAGTCCTACTTCTCTAACAAGAATCTTTCTCAAGATGCCTTCCTCATGAAGCAGGTGCAGAAAAGTATACCGGGCTTTGTCAGTATCAAGCTGCTTACCTTCTTCAAGAAGGTGAAGTATCTCACTAGTGACTGATTACAGAAATGCTATCTTCTGAGCTCCTCAGTCCTGCTGGAGGTGAACTACAAGGGCACTAAAGTACATTGCAGGATCCCTGTCTCGGACTGGCTTTTGAGTCTGTCCTACACCAAGTTGTTTCTAGTATGGGAGAAGACAGAACTTAAGTTTCCCAAGGAGTTCAATGTACCTGGAACCCCCTTTGCAACAGTTCAGTCTGCAACTTTCTGGAAGCAGTAGTAACCTCTTTGTGACTCTCACCTCCATTCCTTCCCTACTACTAGAGAAGTTCCCACCAATCCTACCTATGTAGCCCACTATCCTGAGCTTCTCCACTGTCCCTGTGCCCTGGTCTGGTTTGAGAATGTAGAGGCTACCGGTCAGATCTTCAGCACCTTGCAGGAACACCTCAGGGACTTCCATATGGTAAAGCTAGCCAAAAGAAGACATCTGTAGAATGGGACTGGAGTGGAGGGAAACAGTACTACTCTAGCCCACTGTATCAGCTCAGAGGTCCTGGGCCCAACCATCTTTTTCACCTGCTAAATTAAAGGGTCCCTTATCCAGTTTGGCATTCTCCTGGTTCTGGGACTCCAAACTGATGTATCCCTCCCCACAGTCAATGTGAGTCACCTTATTCTATGGCCCTGATGGCACATTGGATGTGGGCTATAGCCCTGAACTCCCAGAATAGACCAGAGCACAATGAGGAATTGAGGAAAATGGGAAAGGGAGTGGCAACAGTAGAGAAAAGTCTGTTCAACTTGTTCATTTTCTGTAATTATATCCAACAAATGATGCCTCAGTTTCTGACTTAAAAATCCAACCCACATCCATCTTGGCAGAATAGTGTTGCTGGCAACACTTCTTGGAAGCTTGGAGAATGTTAGTTATGTATCTCCAACATAATCTCCTTTTAGAAATTATCAAGGTCCTCCAGACAAGATGTTTTGTTTCTCAGGAAGAGGCTCAAATAAGTCAGATCACTATGAGGATATTTATGTACTCTGATATTGGAAAGTTCTCATAAAGCCTCAACATATAGATCTTGATATAATAATATCATAATCTTAAAGATTTCAAGATAATAATTTTAAAAATATTGAAACTAATTGTTTAGAAAATTCACAGGTTTTGTTATTACCAAGAAAAAATAATGGCATGAAGAAATGAACAATGAAAAACATATATTCTTTATTTTCAATTACAAATATAACTGGTAGCAATATAATATCACTGGAAGAATAACCTTTTTGGAAGTGTAATCTACACAAATATTGAGAGCATTAAAGATGAGTGTCTGAAACAAGGTGAACTTTTTCTAGCAAGATTGAATTACAGAACATATCTTTAAAATAAAACAATATTGAAAAAGAGAGTTATAAGACTAGTCCATGTTTTTGTTGAATAACTTTTCATGAAATGGCTAAGTAGAGAAAAACACATAATTAAGGCTTTACTTCACATCAAATGTTAAGTATATCAAAATTATGCAAAATTTCTTGTGTAATGTGACCATAGATATAACTGTATTCAACGATACTCTGATGTGCAAGCAAAAGCAAGTAGGTGTGTATCCTACTATCATAATGTTTAGAGGTGTTTCCTACTATCATAATGAATGTCTGTTAGCACCCAAATGGAAGATTTCCTTAGTGTTGGTAAGCTACTCCAGATACTTGTTTGTGGATGGCATTGTCCAAACTTCAGAACATTACAAAGTGTCCTATACAAGACTCATTTAAAAGTGCTCTTCCTAAGTATCCAGACTACAAACATACACTTGGATAAAAAAATTCTTCTTTTCTACACTATACCATGCAATTGGAACAATAGCCATTGAACTAGTACATCAGGATAGATTTTTTTGGACAAACACTATTTATGCACTAGACCAAGTTCCACCAGAATTGAACACTAAAAGGAAGCTGGACTACAAAACTTTGGGGAAATTATATAGCAGTTTTAATTACCACAAACTTCCTCCTGAAACAAAGGCACATTTTTTTATTACATTATTCTTCCAGTGATATTATATTGCTACCAGTTGTATGATGCTGTAGTCTCCATAGAATTAGAGTTGAGAATGAAAAAAAGTCAATGGAGAGGGGCAAGGTAAGTGTAAGTGGACTTAAAGTTGTCATAAAGGAAGAATTTCACAGGATATAAAATGCAGAAGCATGCATATTTGGGAAAAAATAGTATAGAATGGCCACATTTCACAAGTGAGTGGTAACATATGGTCAGACAGTCCATTTTGATTCACATTATGTCAAGAAATCTGGAGGACTGGGGGAGGCAAGCATGTTTGGTGAACCCCATGTTTGATTTCCAAGAAAATATAGAGAAGAACAATACAGAAATGTGAAGGCATGGGTGTGCTGTCATCTGAATCATTGGAAATAGTATAAGAATTCACTAAAATATGCAATTGAAAATTTCTCTAAGGTATGATAATGAAGGCAACTGAGTATTTAACATGGTATTCTTGATTTTGTTTTTTCTTATTTCTTGTGACCATCAGACCAACTTCTAATCTGAACAGTCATAAAGCAGCAATCGTAATCTGTTTTCTAGTTGACTGGGAAAGTTGGTCCAAATACACACAACATATCCTGAATTTTAAAGGTATTTTATCTAAAACTTAACTCCATATTATTTTCTGTATTTTTCATTAATTGTAAAGCCTTGGAATACAGCAAGTAATAGGAGATCTTCTTTATGGTTCCCCGTCATATGTGAGCTTCAGCCAGTGGTGTGTTAGTAAATGTTTAAAAACGAGTTCTTAGAAAGAAAAAGACATACAAGTCCTTCTATTAAGTTTAATTTGCATTGTGGACATTGTATCCATAATTTTCTCAAGTTTATACCCTGATTTTTAGAGCTTGCTGATTTCTGAGGTATAAATGTTCACAGTTTAAGCTGACTCTAGTACACTCCTGGGTTTAGGCCTTGCAAGAATTCAAGGCAATCCATTGTGAATTGAATTGATCAAAAATACTAAATGGATATTAACTTGTTTTTATTTTCATCTAGCCTTTCATTTTCATTATTTTAGCTAATATTTGCAGTTTTTGTTTTCAGTTTTCATTGTTGCAGAGAAATACAAATGATGTAATTTCATCTACCGAAGTAAATCAGCAATTTCTATGCAACTTAAAGTTTTAAAGAGTTATTTGCAAGGCTGAAAGTTTAAGGGATTTGTACAGAGTCATAGGGTCTGCAGTATTTGACCTGAGTAGGCCTTGGATAGACTGAATCTGTCACACCTGTGGCAGTTTCCAGACTTTAATACTCCAAAATGTTGAGGACAAATTGGAAGGTCAGTGGAAAAAGCCTGTGGGACCAGTGCAGGAGAGTGGAGTGATTTGGCCCAAGCCCCAGGGCAACAGAGGGGGAAGGGGGTGAAAGAACCTGCAGCTGCCAGAGCAGTAGCAGGGGCAGCTGCAGTCACCCTTTCTGGACCTCTAGGCCCACAGATTGTTGGGGGAACCAAATGGCTGACAGTACACTCCCATCCCCATTGGAATCAGAAAACTACCTTGACAAAGAGTTCAAAAGTCAAGTAAATGGCTGGGGAAATGAGCAAAAATTGGAAAAATCAGACTATAGAATCCTACTTTGGTGACAAGGAAGATCAAAGCATGCAAACAGAAGAAAACAAAGTCAAAGTTCCTCCATCCAAAGGCTCCAAAAAAAAAAAATATGAATTAGTCTTAGGCCATGGAAGAGCTCAAAAAGGATTTTGAAAATCAAGTAAGAGAAATAGAGCAAAAATTGGAAAGAGAAATGAGAGTGATGCAAGAAAATCATGAAAAAAGAGTCAAATGCTTGCTAAAAGAGACCCAAAAGATGCTGAAGGGAATAACACTAAAACATAAACTAACCTAAGTGGCAAAACAGATTCAAAAAGACAATGAGGGGAAAAAATTCCCTAAAAATAAAAATTGGCCAGATAGAAAAGGATATCCAAAAGCTCACGGAAGAAAATAATTACTTAAAGATTAGAACATAGCAGATGGAAGCTAATGACTTCATGAAAAATCAAGAAATGATAAAACAAAACCAAAGGATTAAAAAAATAGCAGACAACATGAAATAGCTCCTTGTAAAAACAACTGACATGGAAAATAGATCTAGGAGACATAATTTAAAAATTATAGGACTTCCTGAAATCCATGACCAAAAAAAAGAGCCCAGACATTATCTTTCATGAAATTATCATGGAAAACAGCCCTAATATTTGAGATCCAGAGGGTAAAATAAGTATTGAAAGAATCCACAGATTGCCTCCTGAAGTGTAGCCAAATTTCAGAGTTCCCAGGTCAAGGAAAAAAATATTGCAAGCAGCCAGGAAGAAACAATTGGAGTATTATGGAAATACAATACAATATCTAGCAGCTTCTACATTAAGGGCCTGAAGACCCTAGAATATGATATTCCAGAAGTCCAAAGAGCTAGGATTAAAACCAAGAATCAACTATCCAGCAAAATTGAATATAATATGTCAGGAGGGAAAATGGTCATTCAATGAAATAAAGGACTTTCAAGTATTCTTGATGAAAAGACCAGAGCTGAATAGAAAATTTTACCTTCAAACACAAGAATCAAGAGAAGCATGAAAAGGTAAACAGGAAAATAAACCATAAAGCACTTCTTAAAGTTGAACTATTTACATTCCTACATGGAAAGATCATATTTGTAACTCTTGTGCCATTTCTCAATTTTTGGGTAGTTGTAGGAATGATATACATATAGACAGAGGGCACAGGATGAGTTAAATAGGAAGGGATGATATCTAAAAAAATAAAATTACTGAGGGATCAAGAAATATATTGGGAGGAGAAAGGGAGAAATGGAATGGGGCAAGTTGTCTCTCATAAAAGAAGAAAGAAAATACTTTTTCAATGGAAGAGAAAAGAGGGGAGGGAAATAGTGAAGCTTACTCTTATCACATTTGGCCTAAGGAGGGAATAAGGTACACACTCAGTTTGGTATGAAAATTTTTCTTACACTACTGGAAAGTTGGGGAGCAGATGTTAAGGGGGGTGTGGAGGAGATGATAGATGAGAGGGTAAATGGGAGGAGGGGATAATTAGAAATAAACATTTTGGGGAGAGACAAGGTCAAAACAGAGAATAGAATACATAGTGGGTCAGGATAGGATGAAGGGAAATATAGTTAGTCATGATTTTATGGAAGTCTTTTGCATAATTGTACATGTATAACCTACATTGAATTGCTTGCTTTCTCAATGGGGATGAGTGCAGAGGGAGGAAGGGAGAGAAGTTGGAACTCAAAGTTTTAAAAACTAATGTTAAAAATTGTTTTTTTATGCTACTGGAAAATAAGATATACATGTAACAGGGTATAGAAATCTATCTTGCTCCACAAGAAAATAGAGGAGATGGGGATAAGGGAAGGGGAGGGGTGTGATAGAAGGGAAGGTAGATTGTGGGAAGAGATAATCAGAATGCATGGTTTGGTTTGGGGGGAGGGGAATGATGGGGAGAAAATTTGGAACTCAAAATCTTGTGGAAATGAATGTTGAAAACTAAAAATACATAAATTAATTAAAAATAAATAAAATAAAAATGGTCAATAAGCAACAGACTAAAAAAAAAATGAAGAAAAGAAAAGCCTATGTAAGAAAACTCAGAAATCAAAGGAATACTAATTAAACCTGTGGAGGGGAAGTGTAATTGAATCTTTTTGAGGTTTCAAAATGACAATTATAAACAAGTTTTTAAAAATTTCTAAACTTCGAAGATTCAGGAAACAGGGTTAAGTTGAAATGTAAAAGAGAGAGAAGGGAGGAGAGGAGAGGGGAAAGGAAGAGAAGTTTATCCTGAACTAAATCTCTAGAACACTCAATTTTTATAAGTAGGCTGTACCATCACTTTTATTTGTTACCAGATTTGCCTTATAACTCCCTCTTTATTTTATTTTCTAAGTTCAGAGATACTGTCTTGTACTCACTTCTCTTTTGGTTGATACTGCCTGAATAAATGTCTTAAATATTTCAGATGGAGTTTCTTGGGCACTTTTGCCTGGAGCAACAATTGTTTCCTATTCTTTGGCACAGAACACAATCTTTCGTGCTTCTGCATCCTGGGGGCTTATGAAAGACTTTTATGCTGCTACTCCATTTCATGGTCAGCTAGGTGAGAAAGAGATGCCTCTGTCAACTTATAATCTCTAAAGGTGTAGCATATGTTCTTTTGTCTGGTGTTTGCAATTTTGCACAGGTTCAGAAAGTTCACTGGTGCTAAACTGTCATGTCCTTCATGTCTTCAACCTTAACGTAAGGGAAAACTTGATGCCATGTGTCTCAGTAAGTGCAGATTCCACTTCAAGACATTTCTTGATCTTTTCTCCAATGCCAGGCATCACTCCAGCATGAGACAGCCCTTCTTCCATAAATTCTTTCATTTTTATATAAGGTGTCATTTGAGCAAAAGTTGTAAGCAACTTCGTCTGAACAATGAATGCTTGGCCAGTAGGCCCAACTGACTTGTACCTTTCTAGCTTGATTTTATGATCTGAATGTCATAGCCTTTAGCTACTAGGCATGATGATGCCTCATAGAAATCCAGACTTGGATGCAGACCTACTTCAGGAAATTGTATTCTTCTCTGTAATACTGCATATAGTGAATTGAAACTTTTCATGATCTCTTGCATTGAATTCTGCTCTTTCTCATTAAGTGGTATACTAACCCAAATGCAGCTTTGATGTTCAGGAGTCATAATATTTAGAGTGTTGGGAGGTACCCACAGTGACAATTTGCCATATTGGTCAGGCAAGCCTTTATCTCTTGAAATGAGATCACCAAGTCCTGCAATAATGTTGTAGAATTGAGGAAACATAGTGAATCGTGAATATAGTAGATATGATACCTCTTTTAGTTCTGGGGATTACTTGAAAAGGTCTTTCAACATTTGTAGATGCTACTGGCAAGACCAGTTCTTGAACTGGTACAGCTATCTTACAAGTCTCAAGATCACAATCTCCAAAGATACTGACAATTGTGTCCATAACTACCTCTTCAGAAAACATTTGCTTTTCTGTGGTGAGGAAAAACAAAACAAAAAACCAGGAGAGAGTGATAACTTCTGCAGTTTTCAGAAAATTAGTTTTTACCCAGATCACTACATTAACTTACCTTAACACAACATTGATAGGTTAATATCCATCACTGTTTCTTCACATTTTCTATCCAAATAGTTTTGCTCCCAAAACTTATTTTATTGGGAAGAAGATTATAGCAAGCTGTTTTGGAAATAAATGATCCTTCATAAATTCTTTCTTATAGTCTCCCCAATCTTTGTCTCTGGTTATATATTTCACCCTGCACAAATTTTTGAGTAGAGTTAATTAATGCACCATTGATTACCTGGCTGTCATTTTTTTGAATAATAATCATACTTAAGGTGTGTGTGTGTGTGTGTGTGTGTGTGTGTGTATTTGTGGAGTAAAGTTTAATTTTATACTTTGAATTTTCCTGACATTTCTAAGATTTAATTTCTAATTTAATGTTGCATTAGCATATTTTAATAGGTAACTTAAAAAAAAAACTAAATGTGAGAGCAAAAAAACAATGCAAGGACCATAACTAGAACTGCAAAGGATCTTGTGAGAAGAGAAATTATAACAATGGTTTGATTTGGTTTACAAACTCTTTTCCCTCTAGGACACCTTCTGTCCAAGTACTGATTAGACCCAATGCTCCTCTCTTGTTTAATCCAGAAAAATCTGAGACTTCTATAACAGAGGAGTTGATTTATGATTTCTTTCTTTTATTCATTTAATGCCCCTCTGGTGTGGGAATAGGAGCAAAAGTAAATGCCCAGTGCAAGTTTTTAACACACTGCATAGAACACGAATTTCATACATGAATTCATTATCTCTTTCCACATGGGTAATAAATATATAAGGCGAGGGGGGGGGTTAAAAATCACACACAAAAATATCACTAAACTTCTCAAACACTTGAACTTCTCTAGTACCTATGAAATCCAGAAAAAGATTCCAACTTCTTGAAAGTAGACAAAGTTGAACATATTCATCATATTGTGGGAGATATATAGAATTTAAACTTGTATGAATTTGGGGAGTTTAATATACATTACCTGAAGCCTTTGTTTATTTGGGTACATTAGATGTAGTTAAGTAACTAGGGGTTTGCAACAGATCATCCTAGACAGCCATGTACAAAAACCAGTATAATTAAATGAGGTGAAATGATTATTTCAAGGGCAATGCACAGGTTGACAGAATAACTCAGAGCTGTCAAGTAGGTAGTCTAGTACATATCCCACTGAGCCATATTACCTGGCTTACTATAATCCTACATTTGAAAATATTCTTCCATTGTGAAGCAAAGTTGAATTCATTTTTAATAGCTTATGAAGTAGGGGAAATCAAGAATTATCATAGGCAAATAGACATTTATAATAGATATTGCATGAAAATGGGATGGTTGGGTTGGTCTCTATTTACCCACATAGGTGTAATTTTAAAATCTACATACAACTTCTATTTTAAAAAAATAGCACTGGCCAAAATGAAGGGTGAAACTACTCAAAAATATGTATTTTTCAATCAATGTTTCTACCATTCTGAAAATTTGATGATATTTGTATTAGAATGGGAGCTCCAGAATTGTGATGTACTGTCCATAGTAACTTTGTTTAGAAAAATTTACAAAGATATGTCAAGGACCTTGTTAGTATTCTCTATATAGATTTTGAAGTAAACTAATTTTGAGTTAAAATTTAGCACCATGAGTAATTTGCCTTACAACCTATAGTAGATAACTTGCCTCGGTGTCTTTTAAAAATGTTATTATAATGTCAATAATTATGTCCAGGAAAATCAATGAACCTATGTTAATTAATCAGTCGACAAGCACTTTTGAAGTACTTTGTATGTGCTAAGAGCTGTCATAATCACTAGGGTTACAAGTACAAAAAAATGAAACAATCTCTAATCTCATGGAGCTTCCGTTATAACGGGTAGACAAATATATATATATATATATATATATGCGTATATGCAGAATAAAATATATCAAATGAACAAAAATAAAATTTAGTAAATAGTTAAAAACAACATACTTTGCAGAGACAGGTACTAATAATTAATAGGGGATTAAAGAAAGACTTCATGAAGACTTCATATGGTGCTTGATTTGCATACTAAATGAAGAGAAATATTCTGAGGATATATATTTATATATGTATACGTACATATATGTATATTTGAAGAGAGAAAGAGAGAGAGAGAAAGAGAGAGAGAGAGAAGATGTTCAGGCAGGTAGAAGTCATCAGTGTCACAAAGAGCATGTAGGATGAGAAGGATGAGGACTGAGAAAAGATCACAGGATTTGACAATGAAGGCATCACTGATAACTGTATGCAAAGGACAATTTTAGTTGAGTGATAAGATCAGAAGTCAAATTGCAAAGCATTAATGAGTGAGGAGAAGAAAAATTATGTTTTTAAAGATGGGTTTTGGTTTTTTCGGTTTTTTTTTTTTTTTTTTTTTTTTTTGCCTTTCTAGTAATTTTATTTTAAGATTCTCTTCTGGAATAGACACTGTGTTTTCTGCAGGACCTAATGAGTTGACTACATGTAATGGAACCATCAGAAATATGATGTGCAGGTTCTCCCCAAAGTCATGCTTGTATAGCACAGAGACTCTGAAGGAAGACATAGGTAACACCCTAATAGGATATTGTTCTTTAAAATATGCAACCCAGTTCCAAATTATACAATAGGTTCTTATTGCTTCACTCTTTGGATACTGATTTTGGTAACATGAGGAAGTTAGTACTGTAAGGAGTCATTGTGCTTACCCATTCTCCTGTGGACTACTATTGGTCCTGACATGAGTCCTTTGGGGAACTAAGGGACTTGCAGAAACTGAGGAGCTTTGATCACAAAAGCGTTAGGCAATCTTAAAACACAGCTTCATATATCCTTATTGTTAGCTAGCAAAATAATCTATCATCTGCCTTGTTTACCCAGTCTCACAAAATTCTGACCCTATATTTAGGATCCATATGCCCCAGACTAAAATATATAGAATATATGGAGAATATATATAAATGTATAAATACATATGCACTTATATATATATATATACACACAATTATACATAGATATATATTCTCTCTCTCTCTCTATATATATATATATATATATTTAAGGAATTTGATAATCACATAAATTCAAAAATAAAATTGTATTGCTTTAAAAATTATATGTTCATGTCCAATGACCATTGTTTCTTTGAGTAATGTAAAATATTAGTCTTAGAAAAATGAATCGAGTTTCTTATAGATTCATTATTGCTGACTTTTTCTTTCTTTTTTGAAGGCTATGAAGTAGGCTTTTATGAGTTTTGCTGCAGAATAATTAGATTATATATATATGTATATATATATATATATATATATATATATATATATACATATATGATTGATGTACTTTCTCCTTGGAAAGTACCTTTGAGCATCATCATCTTTCCTCCCTTTTAATACTTTCAGGTACAAATTTGACTTAGATATCTATAATTATAACCAGTCTCCCCTCCCCCATTTTTGTGATTTGGCAGTGGCAATGTCCATTTTTGTTCTGAGTTTCATTTTAAATTCATTTGTATCCTGCATTAAATCTGTTTCTTGTTAGGAGCATATTTCTTTTAATCCAGTTCTCTAACTCTTTAAAATTAATTAGAGGAGTTTGATGTATTTACATTATGTGTTATATATAATTGTTATTTGTCTTTTCTTCTATCAGAAATAAATATACTTTCTTATTATTTCTATTATTAACATGCTTAACAAATGCATTCTAAACAAACTTGCTCTGTTGGGTATTAATAATTCATGAGTTGCTTTAACTCTCTTTTTCAAAGACAGAAACTTCACTTTGTGATTCTCCCCTTCCCCTTGGAATTTCTTTTGTTTTTCTATATTCTTAAAAATACTATTCTGAAATCTGAAGTGATTTACACAACGCAGCACTTGCAGAGTTCTCAGATTTTGTTAGTAGCTGTTTTTGTTAATTGTTTTAAGTACTTATCTGCCTGTGGAGGCAGGGACATATTTGTTGTTTGAAGACACCCTTGATGTAGACATATCTCAACACAAACTTTTCAAAGTCTCAAATACACTGTTATTTCCCCAGGTGGATAATTTGGTGTCCATAGTTGTTGCTTCTTCCATTTTGAAATGTTATGTTCCAATTTCTTGAGTTCTAATATATCCTCCTTGGAAACAATTCTTTTTTTCTTGATATGTTATGTGTGATATAGTATGGTATAGGGTATGGGCTTCAAGTCCTCTTCCTCTTTTACCCTTCATCCCTAAATGGGAAAGACGCATGATCTTATCAGTTATGGAACTCTCAGCTCTACTTAGTTGTCCTGGTCTAGTCACTGGTACGTTCATAGGCAGAATTTGAAGCAAGGTTTTTCTTATTGCACAGTCAGTACCCTAACATTGTGTCTTATTCGCTATACCATGGTGTCCCTATTTTAATGTATAATATATTAACATATTTTTTATATAACAAACATATGAATGAGCATACACATGTATGATTTAAATTTTTTGTGCATATATGTGTATACATAATACACAATCATGTGTTTGCATGTGTGTGTGGGTAGGTGTGTAAGGCAGTCTAAAGGCTGTTTTATAAGCAGCTAGCCAAGCGTACATAATAAAGGTAGCAATTCAATGTGTAAGTAGATAACTCTAGCTCTAGCTAAAGAGTTTTTTCCCCTCCTATCTTTCATTTTCTCTTCCTTTCCATTTGGATAAAGATGCAAAGTTTCTTGGCTTGAGAAAAAACTCAAGAAGTCTGAAACTGATATAAGTTTTATGAGGTTTCTGTGACACCTCTCAATAAATGTATACCTTTGAATTGGGCTAAAGGGAATACAATTCCCATAAGTTGGAATTGCAAGGATTTTCCAGAACTAAATGAGACAGAGGAATAAGATAGAAGTATTGCTATGGCAAGCAGAAATAAGTGAGGTGAGCATATAGATAATTTCCATCGGCTCTTCTTAGTTCACTCGCTGTTCTGTGTTTCACAGGCACTTGAATCCTAAAAGTAAAGACTGTCCCAGTATGTGGCACCCAGGACACCCCCTTTTATAAACAGGCCCTTCAGAGAAACTTCTTTAGGTTCAGAATTCTTACATATACTTGTAAACTAAGGGCCCCAAACCTGGTGTGTTTAATTTTAGTAGCTATCCAGAGGATAAAATTAGTTCAAATTTGATAGTATCAAGTAAGAAAATTTACTAAGATAGTAAGAAGAATAGAAAAAGAATAATTTCTCTACAAATTTGAGGTACAATCTCTCCCAAACGAACACGGAGCCAATGAGAAGTTTGACTGTAGGAAAGTACTCACTCATCTGATCTCATTGTTTCTGACAGGTCTCTAGTTGGCATGTGTTTGTAGAGATTCTTTCTACTTAAGCTTCTGGTTTCCTCTGGATTCCTCACATTTGTCCCTCAGGATTTGCTCATCACCTAAAATCTCAGTCCTCTTGGAGAATGACTCAGCTTTGATATTCCATACTTCCTCTACAACCTCAGTGGCTACTCTTCTCTGATTGGAGGCCTGGGCAGGGATACAGGTGGGTGAGGAGTGGAGGGGGGGAAGGTGGAACATCAACCCCCCCCTTCCCCTTTATAGAGAACTTTATGGCTTGCATAGAGGGCTCAAAATTTTCCTGGTAATTTCATTCAGCTCTGTTTCCACAGAACATTATGCTTCTAATGCTGGGTCTCTGATGGTCGCAAGTCTTATGCAGCTTTATTTTATGTACTGTCTTCCATGTAAGACTGTAAACTCCTTGAGAGAAGAGACTCTTTCTTTTTCTTATTTGTATCCCCATCATTTAGCACAATGCCTACCACTCACTTGGTGCTCGCTAAATTTATTTATGTATTAAATTATTTCTATGTACTATCTTTTCCAGAAGAAGAAAAATGACTTCTACCATTTTCTTTTTATAGCTTATATCCCAAATTAGGGGTGTGGAAACTGAAGTCTCAAAGACCGAATACAAACTTCACAGAACAAATCCCATTAATAAAAAAGATTTGAGTATTTGGACTCAGTCACAAGACTGCACCAAAGAACCAAGAAGGCAACCTCTGGTCTCAAGGCCACAGGTTGCCCACTCCTGGCCCAGAGTCTGACTTCTGCTGTATTAGGGAAACAAGTAGTCCATATCCAGTGTCAGACTAGGAGAAAACTGTAAAATATTTTTCTCCCTATTAAAAGAAGGGAGGGGGGGAGTCATTCCTAGAACCTGGACTCTGGTTGTCATTTCTATCTCCAAATGTGTCCCCTAAGTACACCACAGTCAAGCTAGGGCATTTTGGAAAGAATGATAGGTTGAAAGTCAGGGATCCTGGGTTCAAATAATGCCTCTTCCACTTAACTCCTTCTGTGGACCTTGGGCAAATTGTTTTATTTCAGTTTTCTCAAGGGTAAAATGAAGTGATAGGATGAGATGAACATTCGGATCTTCTAACTCTAAGCTTATGATTTGTGGTAAAGACAACCAAAGGAAGTCATTCATATCAGTCCTGGCCCATTGTGGAACCTGTATCCTTGTGGATGTGGCTGAATAAAAGTGATACTATGGTAAGTGCTTGATTTTAATCTCTGTATCAAATGAAGAGAGAGCTCAGCTCCTTTCTGTGAAGTAAATCTAAAAGGTAGGAGGAACTGGTCACTCTTCTCCTAGGCAGAATTAGATATATTATTTTTATGCAAATTATCTATAAGCTGTGAACTAGACTCTAACCACTCTCAAAACAAGGTGAAAATATCTTGAAAAATGTAAGGTATTATGTGATTATGAGGAAGAATTGGGTTTTTGTTATGTTTTGTTTTTTTTTTTATTCAATGTGCCTTTAAAAAAAAAAACTGGCACCCCTAATGAAATTTTCATTAAAGGAGAAAGTGAGGTGGGTGGAGGCCCAGTGGTTGAATTAGATATAGATAGATAGACAGATAGACAGACAGACAGACAGATAGATAGACAGACAGACAGACAGACAGACAGACAGATAGATAGATAGATAGACAGACAGATAGATAGACAGACAGACAGACAGACAGATAGATAGATAGATAGATAGATAGATAGATAGATAGATAGATAGATAGATAGATAGATAGATATGAGGCTGAATACTAGATTAACAAATAGTGGCCAGTTAATATCAGTGGGAAGGCCTCTATAGTTTGTAACAAAGAAATTAGTTATTAGTAGATGACATTTTAACTGCCATCACCTAAATGACTAATACAATGCACTGAGCTAATGTTCCTGAATTAAGTACTGTATTAGAAACATATCTTTAATGATCTCTGACTCTAATCCATTCTTATGAAGCAAACAAGCACTCCTTTCTAACCCAACCTTCTCAAGTCCAACACTGCGCCTTGCTGCCCAGGACTGTACTGTGTTCCAGCTTCACATAAGCACTAAAATAAAGACCACCTTTCCTATTGGGATATTTCATCCATTCCTACTTTGAAATTAGAAAACTTGGCAACTTTATGATGCTTCCTTTGCTCACTAGGACTACCTAAAAGGGCATTTTTTTTATCATAAATATCTAACTTAAAAGACCACAATTTTACTGTAAGAATGAGTCAGTGTGCTGAACTAATTAAAAAAAATTATTAAAATTTTAAAGTATATTCTATATATCATGCACTCTGCTAAGTACTTAGTATGCACAAAAGTCTCTGCTTTCTAAAACAATATAATATACTAGGAGGCAAGAAAAATACAGAAATAAATTCTATATAAGAGAGTATGATAAGGTCAAATTCTCTCTCTTTCCTGTATACCTATATACAAAATCAACCATATATGGTTATGCGTGTGTGTGTGTGTAGCCACACACATAGACACACATATACACACTCACAGGTGTGTGTGTGTGTATACACATATATATATATATATATATATGTATACACACATATATATCTATTTGTATATGTATACATTCATCTAGATACTATATACATATATCTACATATGTAGATTTATATTTATTAATGTATGGATGGATATAGAGGTAAGAAAGATCATTTCTGCTGGAAAGAACCAGGGAAAATTTCATGTAGAAGGCAACATCTAATTTGGGATTTGAAGGATTACAACAGGCCGATTTGTGGAAGGGTTCCCTTATAGCCATGAGCATTAGCCTGCACAGGCACATGGAATGGGGAGAGCACAGAATGAGAGTAAGAAACAGCTGAAGGACAGCTTAACTGGAATGTATAGAGTAGGATGAAATCAGAATGGAAAAGTAATCTGAATTCAGTTGAAGGGCAATAAATTCCTGGTTAAATCAATTCTGCTTCATTCTAAAGGATAAGGAGATGTTAAAGAGTCTTGCAGAAAGCAACAATATGGTTAGAGTACTGTATTAGGAAGATTGTTCAGGTAGTTGTATAGAGGGTGGACCACAAAGAGAACAGCTGAAGCCCAGAAGGCAGGTTAGAGGTCATTGTAGTGTTCAAGGTGAGAGGTAATAATGTGTCATTGTGACTACTTAAGAGAGGAAGAAATGTAACAAATAGAGGGGAGAAAGAATTAACAAGACTTTTTTTTTTTCTTTTTTTTTTTTTTTGCAACTGATTGGCTATGAAGAGACAGGGGAAAGAAAAAAATTGAAGAAAGTTAAATGATTCCTAATCCAACAGGGAAGGTGTTGGCACCATCAACAAAAACAGAGACTTGATGCCACGGAGTTGGTATGAGTTATTTTCCAAGGGGCTTAATGAACTCATTATTACAATTTTTTAACTGGAACGGATTAGGAAACAAATTATAAGTGTCTTTTTATAAAAAAAGATAACAATTCTCTTGTAATTGAATGCTGTACAGTCATTGAGATAATGCAATTATAACAGCTGGGGCTCAGTCTAGAATGGCTTATACTTGTTACTGCCTCAACAGGCCCAAAAAGACTAAATTATTATCCCATTGAGAACATAGATATTTACCTAGGAAGTAGATTTCATGCTCCCTGTATGGCACATGAATTTCACATCAATTTTTATAAAATGCAAATAAGTGGCCTTCCTTTTATATAAATATCATCATATCCTTTTCTGTATAACTTAAATAGTATACAATTGACAATAGGTGATACTGGTTTACTAAAAATTGCTTATTGCCACAAAATAATAAAAGATTACTAATTAACAGCCAAAAGCACAGCCCCTTATTTTCTAAGACATTCACTATTTAAATACATGTCACTGGGATTACTAATTATATTCATTATTAATTATGGAAAAGGATTGCTATTAAAATCTTTCCAAACAGTTTTATATAGAAGTAAAGAAAATGTCAGCAGTTACTGAAGAACTGCTCAAAAATGTTTAATTTCCACAGCTGATTTTTTATATGTTAAGTAGCATAGATATTAAAAATTACAATTAATTTGATGATTGTATTGTAACTCGGAAAACTTTCCTCTATGTGTTATGATGTTGCTGAACACCTTCTTAAGATGTATTTCAGGACTAATAGAATAGCAAGTATTTTAATCAAAGAAGAATTAATCTATTTTCTTTCCCTTCTGCTTCCCACATCTGCCTATGAGAGGAATTTCCATAAATTAGTTCTGTTATAAAGTGACAAAAATATACATGGACATTACTTATGCTAGCCTTTTGCCACATAAAATTCAATTAATTATTCTGTTCTGTGAGTACAGCTTAGTAAGCTTAACCTCCTCCCATCTCTAATCAAATTAGAAAGTAATTATTGATTTTTGATTCAAAAAAGATGGAGGTATAAATTTATATGACTCAGATTCAGCCAGGTACAAGTGATCTTCATACCAGGAAATGAAGAATTGAAACCTTCAAAAGTTTTGGTAGGCTACATTGCTAGAAATCATAAAAGAGGGCTCTTAATGGAACTCAGAACTATTGATCATTTTTAATGGAATCTGAAGCTGCATTTGTTTTGTTTGCTATGTGGTTTCTTTTTGTTTTTTGTTTTTGTTTTTGTTTTTTGTGGTGTTTACTCTTTCTGACTGCACATATAAGCTCATATGGAGATATGTTGCAGACAAACTCATGTCTTCTCCATTGGTATACTTCTGAGTTGGATATTTCAAAATTTAAGCTTAGTATA
This sequence comes from Bettongia penicillata ogilbyi, assembly GCA_023548195.1. NCBI lineage: Eukaryota > Metazoa > Chordata > Mammalia > Diprotodontia > Potoroidae > Bettongia > Bettongia penicillata. The sequence continues at coordinate 2,801,728 of JAJHZJ010000001.1, read as the reverse complement.
CTTATTTCATTTATCATAAATTCAATTCAAAGTCACTAGATAAGATGTTTTCTGAATCCTAACTCTATTATCCAGTGTTTAGTTATCTCTCCCATTTTTGTGTCACATACAAACTGGAAAATTATACAATTGATGCCTTTATCAAATAACCATTACACATGTCAAATAGCATGGGATCAAGCACTTAACTGGATAATTCTTATGAAAATGACATTGAACCATTAAAAAAAAGAGACACAAAAACTGTTCCTTGAGTCTTCCCATTGAACCACACTTGAATTGGTCATTTTTGTCTACATTTTTCCCTATCATCCACAAGTGATATGAAATAGTTTATGAAATGCTCCATTAAAATCTGTTTAAATTTTATGTATATATCCCTCCCATTTATGCATTCTTTTAAAAGAAGGAAGGTTACAGGGGGGAAAAAACTGTAAGGGCTTAAATAATAACAGTTATAAGCTTTTTTGTGAGAATGGATTGTTTCATCATTTGTACCTGTATCCTCAAAGATTAATATAGTGCCTGGCACACAGTACATACTTAATAGGTGCTTGTAGATTGATTGACAATTTGATGATATGTTCTCCTTAGAGCCAAAATAAATCTTTGTGATTGTAACTTACTTTTCTAGATATTTATATTCTTTATTTGTAATGACCCATTCTTGAATGTCACTCAATTCAAGCTTACTGGCCTACAGTTTTCAGATCCTGTTTGTTATATTTTGCTCTTTTTGTAAAATCATCACTATATTTGATCTCTAATCTTATGATACTTCTCCTGTTCTCCACAATCATTCATGTATCATTGGTAGTTCAACCAGTTACATCTGCCAGTTTTTTCAATACCCAAGGATGAAACCCTTATGGGTCAGGGCACTTGAATTCCTCCAGAGCAGCAATGTGTTTTCTTATTTATCTTTGGCATCAACTCTCTGATACCTCTTTTTGCACTATCATGCACACAGAGTCCAAAAGTTAAGCAGAAACTGAAGTAAAATTAGAATGTTTTGCTAACAGTCTGCTGTGCAATCACCTCACGCATCCTTGAGCCCTCTCATATTTTCAAGTTGTACAGTCACCTCTTAGAGTAACTCATTCAGTATACAATTATTTCATTCTGATATTCATTTAGTACTTATTGCATCCATTATGTAGGCTATCAGTAATAGTCCATAAGCTCACAATGCCTAACATTCTGAGCATGTGTTTTGTCTTCCTTGCTTCCTTTGATATACTTGCATGGCTGTGTTCCAGAAATGATGACATTTCCTGATTTAATTTGTAAGCAGAAGGTTGCTGATGCTTAGTTTCCTGAGAGGTAGGTGGGTATTTGGCAAGAGACTAAAGCAGTTTCAGGGTCTGAGGGATTCCTTTAGCAGATACAAAATCTGTTTAATCTCTAGGCATTGGTGCACTGGCAGGTTGAAGTAATATGAGATGGTATATTATCATTCCTTACTGTGACATGACAGGTTCTCTGTTATCAAAGTTTTATGACACCAACAGAAAGATCTTCCTGTAGGTGAGCCAAGTTTTTACTCGGTGGAACAGTAAGGAAATGATAGCTCCAGTGTTTTCTGATCTTTGCTGAAACCAGTAAGGTGCTGAGCAATGTGCTGTCAACTACTAATTGAGCTGTCAATGATGCTGTGATAGAGTGGTTGCTTTATGTTCTCTCTAAATAATCCTTGTAGACATAAATAAACCTGGCTCCATGGATTTAAAACACATCTGATATGTAAATAGCATTGCTCAATGCAAGCAAAATTATGTTTAAGTAAGAATATATAATTTTTTAAATCATTACAAATATGATGACAAAGACCACTTTTTTTCTTATCAAATGGAATGATCCACTACTGTATGTAAAACAAGTTAGAATCCCATTCTTTTCTCATTTACATGAAGGTTTTATAAAAGTCTTCCAATACTGCCTATTCTGGTATGTCCTATGGTAGTGGTAATGGGAATAGGGCAGTCAGAACAGATGAAAGAAATGCAGTAGATGTAAATGTGATAGGACTTATTAAATGACTAACCCTAAAAGTAAGAAATACAGTCAAAGACAACATCAAAGTTCCATAGAATAGGAGATTGAGTAAATGGTGGTACTCATGCAGGGGAAAAAAAAGCAAAACAAATGAATTAAGAAGTTGAATTAGACACCAATCAAATACCAAAATTCAAGAGGGAATAATAAATATTTTAAGAAGGAAGCTGTGTTCACAAAAAGAGTCAATGTGCCTAAAGCAAGAACAGGTCATCCAGAATAACATTTCATTTAATGTCAAAGTAACTGTATTTGTAGATCATGTGAGTAAATAATATTTCCATGGTACCCTTCCATGCTCACACCATTGGTGAAGTAGTATGTTTAGTTCTGAGTGTTACGTAATATGAGAGGCAATGGCAAGATACATGTATCCAGTAGAAGATGTTCAAGAGGATAAGAATTCTTAAGAAAATGCCATTTGAAGATAGGTTGAATGAACCGGGCCTAAGAGAAGACTCAACTGGGTTTAGAAAGGTAAGAGGATAGGAGAATCCAAACTATCTTCCAGTTTTGTTTCACGTGTAAAGCTGTCATGTTCAAGAATTTTTGTGTTTGCCCTTCATTTCCAAAGAGGATTATGACATCAAGGAAATGATGACATGACTTGCAGTTGACTTTTGGGTGAGGGAGGGTTGCGCTGGTCAGCAGCCTCACTTTCTCCTCCAGAGTCATCTGGATCCAGTGACCAAATATTCATCTGGATGACTGGAGATGGCCTAGAATGCAATGGGAGACCCTGGGCCTTTTAGGCTAAGGTCTTTTCAGATTGTCACTATGAGTCAGGTGATACCCATTCAGAGAATGGACCTCTTTAAGAAGTGAGCCCAAGGATAACCCATTTAATTAGAAGAAAAAGAAAAAAAAATCAAGCTGGGAGGGGAAGACTCTGAGGGTTACTGTTCCAAAGAGAAAGAGTTACCACTCACATTCACTGTAAGCCAGGAGGACCCATTAAGTGGAGCCTGCGCAGGAACCTATTGTGATTCAATCTATAAGCTTCAGAGTGAACTGAGTTTAAGGTCTTGTGGAAGAAGAAGAAGGGAGAGAGAGAGAGAGAGAGAGAGAGAGAGAGAGAGAGAGAGAGAGAGAGAGAGAGAGAGAGAGAGAGAGAGAGAGAGAGAGAGAGAAAAGAAGAAGAAGAAGGAGAAGAAGAAGAAGAAGAAGAAGAAGAAGAAGAAGAAGAAGGAGGAGGAGGAGGAGGAGGAGGAGGAGGAGGAGGAAGAGGAGGAGGAGAAGGAGGAGAAGAAGAAGAAGAAGAAGAAGGAGAAGGAGAAGAAGAAGAAGGAGAAGAAGAAGGAGAAGAAGAAGAAGAAGACAAAAGAAGAAGGAGGAGAAAAAAGGGAAGGGAAGGGAAGGGAAGGGAAGAGAAGAGAAAAGAATCTAGCCATTAAACCCCAAGTTAACTGGGCAGTTTCTGACTATCAAAATTTATCATCCTTTAGAGAGAAGGAGAGGGAGAAGACAAGCTAAGTTACCCAGCTAGCTGGGTCCCCATTCAGGCGGCTTGATCTACTCACAGGTTGTGTCATGGTCCTTTTTGAAAATGAAGGTGAAGAAATATCAGACTTGTTCTACTTAGCCCCCAACAGATGAACTAGGTAAAATAATTGAAATTCCAGCTTTTGTGCTAGTTAAAACCTCCTAACTGTCCCAATCCAATTCAATTTAAAAATTAAGTGGTTACCATACAAAAAAAGCCCCACACTAATTATACAAAACTCATTCAAGAGATACAGGCATTTACTAAGGTTAGCCTTGTCTTCCTGTTTCTCCCCTTCCTCCAGGCCTTGCACCAATTCCAGAATTCACTGTTAACACAGCCAGACAAAAGGAAGATCTTCCCATATTGGATTTCTCTCTCTCTCTCTGTCTCTCTGTTTCTCTCTGTCTGTCTCTCTCTGTCTCTGTCTGTCTCTCTGTCTCTCTGTCTCTCTGTTTCTCTGTCTCTCTCTTTCCTTTCCCTGAAATACTTGACTGTCTACTCAGTTGTTTTGGGTAAGAGGGTAATGAACAATTTGATCCTTTCCAAAGATGTCAAGGACTCAGAGGCTCTCATCAATTTTATCTCCACCTCCTAAAGTCCCAAAGATCTTACGGTCTGGCAGCTTCAGTGCCCTGTAGTAACGTAAGAACTCCTACTTCTTAGCTGGTTTCTTTTCTGTGTTTTTTCCAAAGTAAAATGTGAATTTCTAAAGGGCATGGATTCTCTCATTTTTTATTTTTACTTTTTCAGTACTTTGCATTGTGCTTCATGCATAAGAAGCACTTAATAATTGCTTCTTTATTCATTAATTCATATGTATGTATGTATATATATTATATATATAATACCTGTATCAACTATATCTATATACAAAGCCATAACTTGTAAAGATACTTCAAATGGACAACAAGTTAAACTGAGATTTTAGAGTTTGCCAGATTACCTTTGGGAAGTTGCAAAATTCCCAAACTTCTTCCTTAGAAAAGACAGATATTTTTAATACAAATATTCTTCTGGTTTTATTGTATGTCTGCAAGATATGGCACATAATTGCCCCCTGAAGAATAGAAAATAAGAATCTCCCAAGACGTTTTGGTGGCTATGACAACTTACTGCAAACAGGGAATTCTGGAGTGATGAAAAAAACCACAATGCGTATGTATTTGTTGATATGTATATACATATTTGTACACATGCACACATACAAATCTGTATGTATGTGTGCAGATGTGTATATATGCTTACATATGCATGCAGACATATATGTGCAATGTAAATGTACAGATGGAAGAAATGGAGTATATGTATGAGCAGAAAATAGTTGAGTCAATCAGACAGCAAGAGTGAGAAATAAGCAAGACTGTCCACATGCTCTATGAATGTTAGCAAGATTGTAAGCAAAAAAAAAAAAAAGATGGTTTATTGGCACATTAAGTGAATGCAATATATTTTTCTGTAATGAAATATGCATTCATGATTGAAGAGGAAAACCTATGGAAACACAGATTGGCGGATTCTCTATAGCTTACAACATCAGAGAGCCCTAAAGGTACCTACACTTTCTAGATGCATGTAGGCAATATAAGGACTCACAGGCTTTTCTATATTTCAGAATAGCTGTTTTGTAACTGTGTCTTGTGTTCTTATGAACTCATATATAACAAAAGAAAGCATAACCCCCTGAAATAATACAGGACTAAAAATTAGACGGACTCTTCCAGTTTTTCCATTAAATAGCTATTTGATCTTTTGTGTCTCAGATCATTTTTTTATCTGTTAAACGGAAGTGGTGATATTTATTCATTTTACCATGCAGAGAGGTTCAGAGGATAAAAGTGTTTAGAAAAGTTAATGTTTTTGAATAAATGTTACTATCATTAAAAATAACTTGTAATGGAATGACACAGTGAATAGTATTGTTTGAGAGACCTGGATTCAGAAAGAATTGAAATTAAATTCAATATCAGATATTTACAAGCTATGTGACTCAGGGAAAATCACTCAACCTCTGTTTGTCTTATTGTCCTTATCTGTAAAACAGGGATAGTAATAGCTCCTAATCTCAGGGTTACTGATATAATATATCAGTAATATATTGATATAATGATATTGATAATGATATAATATTTGTAAAGCACTTTGACAAATGCTTACTGTTAATACTACAAAATGAATTAGTAGAATATTATATTGGCTAGAACTAGGGAATACATTAATAAACATGACAGTAGTGGGTATAATTCAATTGAAATTTTACATCTTTCCATTTAGGCTAATAAGCTTATTCTTAAACTATTCTGGTAAACTTATAAAGATTTTTCCCCTTTAATGTCAATCACCCACTCCTGATGTCCCTTTACTGTTCAGCATCCCAGCCCAATAGTCTTTTAGCTGTGATTTTAAAAATTCTGGGTTTCTTTGGTGAAATTTGGTCAAATATTGGGCAAACCAATCTACCTTTAGATTACTCATTCTCTCTCTCTCTCTCTCTCTCTCTCTCTCTCTCTCTCTCTCTCTCTCTCTCTCTCTCTCTCTCTGTCTCTCTCTCTCTCTCTCTCTGACAGTCCTGTCTTTCACTGTTCCCTCTTTCTCCTCTCCTATCTCTCTTCTCTCCATTAATATTCCATTGTAACCAGGAAATATTATTCTATATTAAAATTATAATCTTTCCTTTCAAAGTGCTACTGTTTTGGTTCTGTGCCTATATTGAAATTAAATTAAATACGTAGCTCCATTGCTTTACCAGTGCTCTGAATTATTCTGAAAATTGTATAGGTTAGAGAAATAGCATATCAGCATCAGTGTTTTCCTTCTTTTGTTCTCCAACCCACTTGATTCATGGGTACACAAAAAAAGTATATATTTATATACACAATTTAATTTAACAAATTAGTATGGTGCTACTTCAGGTGAAGGGCTACATTCAGAAGGTATAAGATGCATTTATATGCGATGGTTTTGAGGAATATTCTGCCTATGTGCATGATTTATTTTAAACTCTTCTGTTGATTTGATAGTTATCCTCAGTGGTAAGGAAAGAAAATAAAGTTGACTGGCACATTCAGCAGTGTATCTACCCTAGATTTTTGTGTCAGTGATTAAACACTTGTCTATTTTTTTAGTTCATTTTTACATTTCATTTTAATTTTTATCTTAATTAGATGTATGCCAAAATTTTTGACATCCATTATTTTTTTATTTCAATCCCCAACTTCTCTCCTACCCTCCCATAGCTGCTCTTGGAGAATGCAAGTAATTTAGTATAGATTATATGCATGTAGTCAGGAAAAAAATTTCCATATTAGCTATGCTGCGAAAGAAAATGCAGATCAAATAAAGAATAATACAGTATGTTTTAATCCGTATTTATAGAACATCAGTTCGTTATCTGGAGGTGGATAACATTTTACATAATGAGATCTTTGTATTTGTTTTGGATCAATGTATTACTGAGAATAGCTTTCATTCAGAGTATACACTATTGCTGTTACTATGTAAAATGTTCTCCTGCTCCTGTTCATTTTACTTTGTATCAATTCATGTAATTCCTTTCAGTGTTTTTTTTTTTCTTCTGAAAACATCCTGCTACAGATTACATCTCGTAAAAGATGTGTGAAGAGAAGTACTGTTACAATAGAGGGGAAGATGGAGTGGGGGGGGCAACCCAAGAATCTTACATCAACACTGAGGGAAAGAGGGAAAATCAGTGATGTTAAGACCTTTCTTGTAGAGTTTTCAATGTATTCTTTCCACTTTTTAATCTCTGCTACTTTTGCTACTTTGTTAAAAAATGTTACCATTTTTATCTTTTATAATGCCCATTTTAGTCTGTAATGTTCCCTTGACAAATCCAAGTTTTCTTGAAGATATAGATCTTTCTTATTATAGTGTTTTTATTCTATTTGTATTTCTCATTTAAGAAACATTCTTTTCTCTCCTTGTTAGTCTCTGGAATTCTGCATTCATTTGAATAGGTCTTTCCCTTTTACTTTTCTTTACTTGTCAGCTATTTATAAAGTCTCATCAAATAGTCGTTTTAGCCATTTTGCTTTCTTGCCCTTCTTTTCCTTCAGAAATTTTTTGGGGGTTACTACCTCCAGTATAATATTCCAAATGTATGTCCATATTGTGGGTATATCTCTGTTCAAGTGTGTTTAATGTAAACAACATACTGGAGGATTCTATTTTCTTTTAATTCAACATGGTATTCTGGTATATCTGGTATTCTATTTTATATGCGAGTTCATCCCATTCACATTTACAGTTAAGATTATTAACGGTGTATTTCCCTCCATCATATTTTGTCTCATTTATCCTTTTCTCATTAAATGTTCATTTTCCCCTATGCAGATTATTCTTGATCATACTCTTAGCTTCTTTGCCTTCTGGAATATCATATTCCAAGCCATCCGACCTTTTAAAACTTGTGTTATTCTGACTGTAGCTCCACAATATTTGAAATGTTTCTATCTGACTTCTTGGAATATTTTCTCCTTGCCCTGGGAGCTCTGGATCTTGGCTAAAATATTCCTGGGAGTTTTATTCTGGGATCTCTTTCAGGTGGTGATTGATGGATTTTTCAATTTCTATTTTACACTCTAGTCCTAGGATATCAGGTCAGTTTTCCTTGATAATTTCTTGAAAGAAGACATCTAGACCCTTTTTCTCTGATCATGGCTTTCATGAAATCCGATAAGATTTAAATTATCTCTACTAAATGTTTTCCAATGTAATATTTAACATTTTCTTCTATTCTTTCGTTCTTTTGATTTTATCTTATTGTTTCTTGGTACCTAGTGGAGTCATAACTTTCACTTGTCTAATTCTAATTTTTAAGGAATTATTTTCTATGTTGAACTTTTTTTCTCTTTATTTATTTTCCCAGTTTTACTTCCCAAGGAGTTCTTTCCTTAAATAAATTTTGTATCTCCCTCCCATACCCAATTTGACCATTTCAAACTTTTAAAGTGATCTCTTCGGTGGATTTTTTTGGATCTTTTACCATTTACATAATTCTATTTTTTAAGATATTATTTTCTTCTGCATATTTTTCTGCCTTCTTTATCAAGCTGTCAACTCTTTTTTTTTTTCTTTTTGGCATCACTGTCATTTCTTTTCCCAATTTTCTCTCTATCTCAATTATTTAATTTTTAAAATTTTTGGAGGGGATCTTCCAGGAATGACTTTTAGGACTGTGATCAATTCAGTTAAAAAAAAAAAAAAAACTTTGTATATAGCTGCTTAGATTCCTTCTCTGTTTCTGTTCTTTCCTTATCTGGCAAAGTGGGAGTGGGGAGGTGTGCCTTTACCCCTCCTTCCCATGGTTCTCTCGCAGAGGTTTAAGCTACTCATTTCATTTCTAAAATAAACAGGATTCAAAGGACAGTTTTAATGAAATGGCAAAGGATATTGGAGTGGTCTTGTAAATCAACTTTTATTATGTTACTAATAACCCCAGGCAGTCCCATCTTATTAGGGGCATCTAACTCAGATAAATATAACTCTGGTTTTCTTCCAGCCTTCTAAACCTTAATTCTGGCTCAGCCTTCTGTATGCTTCTCGAACTCTGCCCTGTGCTTATTACTTGTTGTCTCTTGGAATCACTGTATCTTGTTTATATTTATTTATATTTAAATTTCATGAATCTCTTCCCAACCCAGTGAAATTTGGCACCTTTTTTCATTTTTGTCCTAGGATCACCATTTCCTATTATAGTTAATTACATGCTGTAGGTGATTAATATGTATTTGCCAAAGTGATATTTTGATTCATTGAAAAGAAATCCTTGAAATGAATCCTCCAAATTCCCCATGGTCATTTTACAAAGCTGAGAAATGATACTTTGGACTCTCTTATGGACATTCATGTGTCATAAACAGTTCAGGAGCAGAAGATAATCATGCCTAGACCTTCTTGGATATAGTCCAGTTTTAAAATGCTCTTCTACAAAGAGTGTTTTATCCTATTTATAGAGACTAATGGAATGGTAAATCCTCTGATTGCAAAATAAATCAAACAAACAAACAAATAAATATATATCTATATATTCACATATTATATATATATATATGTGTGTGTATATACACACATACATGCATACATGTGTACTGTATATATATACATACACACAATACATATATCATACATATGTATGATCTACACGTGTGTATGCAAAAATAAATTTGGTGCTTCAGAAGGTAAATTTTCCCCAGCACTAACTTCAAGTTTCACTTGGGTCATTAAAATTCTTCCATGGAAAAGAAGCTCACATCCACAACACAGATAAAGGACTACAAAAAAAAAAAATAGGAAGGGGAAACCTCAGGGCAGATTATGTTGACATTGTAAGGACTCATTCTAAAATGCTTTGAGGATTCCACTTTCCTTTCTTTATGCCCTGTTTTTCAATGACCATAGTACAAACTACTCTCTTTCCTGAATTATTTCAAGGACTCTTTTCATACAAAGTCTCATCCTAAGCAAGTTTCTATAATGATTTGTCTATGGGGTGGCACAATGGTGTTCATTTTTATGACATAAACAACTGAGATTGCAGCTATATTGAAATCTAATCACATGCTTCACTGAATGTAATATGTTCACTTGTTTTCTGTTTTATTTAATCTTTATAAGGTGCAGATCACCTTAAATTTAATATAATTGCAATTGCAGTGTTGAAAATATGAAATATTAATATACCAGTAAGAAAAAGAATAAGTATTTATTTTGTACTTGAATGTTTTATACTAACTTAGAAAGGGTTTTTCAGTTGCCCATGTATTTATTGTGTGTGTGTGGTAACAATGGCTGGATATAATTTTGTTATAACATAAATTTTCTTGTCACTAGGTATCTCTTTTTTCATTTATACATGCAAACTTAATTTGAAGAAAGCTTTAGAGTAGACTTATGAATATTACATGTGTATATTAGAAGCAAAAAAAATGTAGTTGCTGTATACATTATTGAAGACTATCTTAGTAAGAGATTGCTCATTGAATAATTTTTCTCTTCAAATTCTCCTCATTTTCATGTTAATGTCTTTGGAAATGTCACTTCAGTACTTTTGCTGTTACAAACTTTTCAACAACTAGCCATAAATAATGCATTAGTGACAATATTGTTCTAATAACTTATTTAAGGCATAATTAATTCACAGCTTTAGGCATATTTAAATAAGGGTCCTCTTTTAAGTTTGCCGCTTTCAACTGTGCTTGTTTTCAGCAATCTGAAAAACAAAACTCAAACCCCAAATAGCCTACTTCTTGTGGTTTTATTTTCAAAATGGTAATCTACAACAAACATGTGCTGCTAAATAAATTACCTGAAATATCTGACTCTATATAGGGAGTCTTCCTCACCCTCTCTTTGATTTGCTCTAGAGTTTTAATTGCTATCTATGGATTCTTCTTTCCTATTCCCTAATACCCACTTTTCATGCAGAGGAGTTAATGGGGTTATAATCTTGTAATTAAAGCATATAATTTTAATTTCTCTGATGACTCTTTATTATGATAATCTTGTTAAGATTATGATGTTCCATTTTTTGCTGCATATGATCATATGGTTTTGAGGAGCTTGCTTATGCTACTGATCCCCTACATAATTAAAGAGGTTCAAATTCCCAGCCAGCAAAATCTTACTGCTAATGGAAGACCAAAGTTAGGTTTAAGGCTCTATAAAGATATTAAAGTATTCTGAGAACTTATCTCATGTTTATTGTCAGTCATGAGATCAACAACAAAGCTTCATTAAGCAAGTATATAATTTCACGATTAATGAAAAGTTCTCCTTTCTGGATTGGACATTGGGATGGTCTTTTTATAGTAAGAAATTAAAAGGACAACCTGACTCATTAACTAAAAGATCACAGGTACAAATGGCAGTGGTAAGTTCAAAAGGCTGTTCACACCTGAACACTTAAAAGGATTGAACACACACACACACACACACACACACACACACACACACACATACACACACACACACACACACACACACCACAATCTTCATGTATTAGGTGAGGGAAAGAGCTGGGAGACCAGTGGTCTAGCCATAACTACACATAGATTTGTTGTTTTAATTGAATAATTCTCATAGACTTTGTCTAGAATCATAGAATTTCTGAAGTTTTGTTGTTTTTCTTTTTTTTTGGAGGAGGGGTATTTTGAAAGCAACTAGGCAAATACATCAACCCTTCTTACAGTATCACCAGTTTCTATTTCTGTTTGATCACAGCCAATGAGGTGATATTTACCCAATAAGGAAGTTACTGGCATCCATTTTCCTTCTTTATAAAGTGAGAGGATTGAACTGTACATTCTATAAAATCGCTTCCAATTATAAACTAAAGAGTGAGGGATCTGGAGTCAGAAAACCTTGGTTCAAAAATACTCTTCCTGTAACCTTATCCTTGTGACTTTGGACAACTTATTTAACCTTTCTTTGGGTTTGGTTTCTTAATATTTAAAATGGGTACATAGTATTATATGGCCTTTAAAGTTCCTCCTAACTCTAAATCTATGATCCTAAGTCACAAAATGGGAACGAATCACCATATTGATTGCAGTTGGGTTTCTGAAGTTTTGTGTACATGACTGAATTTATTTTAAAGATAACAGCTATAGGCAGCTGAATTCATAGCTGGAGTGGGTACATTGTAGGGTGGCAGGATGCTATCCCAAACTATAGGCAGCAAGAGCATTTACAAGCACTAAAATATAACGTGTCAGCATAACAACATCTATTTGTTTAAAGGCCTTTTCAAAGTAAACAGTTGGGTGGTTTTTATGAAGCTGCCTTTATGTTTATGGAGGAGCAAGTCACAGAAAATACAAGCTATTCAGACACATTAACTGTCTCTTTCCTGTTGTGGGGTACTGTGAATAGATCAACACTTTTTACAAGGAAGGAAATTAACTCCATTCTGCTCCTATAAAAAGAAATGCAGTCTAAAGAAAAAAGGAGAAAAAAAATGGATAAATTTGTAAGATGAAATCAAACACATTTCCTTTACGAGCCTGTTCACAAATTGTATGAGAAAGCATATATTTAGAACCATGAACCAAGGGGTCCTCAGATAGCCTCAACAAGGATCCCATCAGGAGAGCTTAAAACCTGACTTGGTAGATTTCCAAGCTGGTTACTGCTGCCATGCTTCTTTTCTGAATTTGCTGTGATCTGCAGTAGGAAAGAGAGTTAAATCAAAGCAGCACAGTCCTTCCACAACTCTTATAGTCCCTCTTCTTTACTTCTGACTTCCAATTTCCCTATTTGATGTTTTAATCTTCCAAACATTTCCTTGTTTTCATCCTGGGACTTTTGCTATTAGTATCAACAGCCATGTTCCTGGGGGGAGACATAAGAATTTGAGGAAATGAAAAAAATAACTCTGTGGGAAAAGGAACACAAAGCAGGGGATCCTTACTATCCCTTATTAATAGAATGCATAATTCCCACTGTGAGTTGAAATCTGGCTAAAACAAGTCCTTCTTCTTTTTTGTTTCTCTATTTAAACAAGTTTGTAGCAAAGCTATGATGAGGAAAGTCAAATAAATTTGTTCCTTTTGCAAGGACTCTGTCATTGATAATGCAATAAATGTCTGAGGCTTGTACTAGCACAAAGCTCTCGAGAGTAATTTTAGTCTATCATGAACAATAAAGTTGCTTAGAGAGAAGTCTACCCTATGGACATGTGGTAATTCGATGAAGCTTTAGTGTTTTGGCAACATGGACATCATGATCTAATCTACAGGGGCTAATGTAATATATTTAGGAAAAGAAATAGCATCCAAGAGCACATCCTGAGCATTTCATGCAAATGGGTCTCTGCAGCATCAAGAAAGCCTTTTTTAGACATAAATAAGGATCAAATAATATCCATTCTATGAATGCATATTTGTACAAACTAAATTAAAAAAATTAGGAAATGAATTCATGGAAAAAGGAATTTAATCTATAGCATACCTTCACCATGTCATTTTACTTTAAATATAAAAGCACAATTCCCATATCTGGACAGAAGGTACTTGTGAACATTTGCTGATTTGCTTTAGTACCTATTTAAAAGTTCCTGTGCCTGATCAGATTGTCAGGAGATAATGTTTATTGCCATCTGGAGGTCACTATTTTGCTTTGTGAAATTAGTTGATTTATGTCCTTAAAATCTGTTCTATTCTTGAATATCAACTATCACAAATGCATTTCTATAGAATTTATCAAATACTTAGTAAGTTCCCACTAAGAGAAGGTATTGTAGTAGACTTTGGAGATACAAATTTAAAAAAAATAATCTGACCTGAAAGGGCTTTCATTCCAGTGGGAAAAGAATAAAGAAAATTAAATTTAAAGACTAAAGTTTTAGTTAGAAAATAAAAGTAAGTTGATGACTGTTTCTAAACATTTCAGCAGGATTCACACATTTTGTTACTGACAGTTAATTGCACAATTACATACAAAAACTGGATTGATCCTTGTGGGAAGATCAATGTAAAATGCAATGACCAAATCCACCTAAATTCACTCATCACCTCAATTGGGCAGAGAGGCAATGGAGAAAAATTTGGACTGGAAAAGGATTGCAGATTCAATGAAACACTAACTAGCCTTTTTGGACAGTATCTTTGTTTGAAATGGCACGTAGCAAATGTTTCATTGAGATTATTTTCAGCAGGATTTCTATGTGCAAAACCACAGAAATTATAAATCTCCCTGCATTTATTGGTCTACATTATTCCATATTTGATGTTACTCAATATTTGTGAAAAACAGGTATTTTCCAATTAGTAAAAAAAAAAAAGAAGCTCTATGTGAATGCAGGATTGCAGTGCAAGTTTTTCTTAGTTCATTTCTAATTGGAACACCTGTTGTTTTCAGGAAGGAGTCTTGCTGTGTGTCTTCAACCCTGACAGTTTTTGACCCTTTTCTCAGCCACCAACTTTAATAGCCAATGGTTATGTTACCAAATCTTCCCAAGTTATTTTAAGGAGAGAGTTATTATGCATATATTAATGTTTTCTCAACCTAAGGCAAAAAAAAAATCTTGAAAAAATCGAACTAATCTTAGACAAACAAATCAAGAAGGAATGGATGACATTCGTAAGAAGTCTTTAAAGCTTACAAATCACTTTATAAACTACCTCATTCGATGCTAACAATAATCCTGTGAGGTTGAACCTTAAAATATTATTTTCCCCATTATACCAACATGGAAACTGACCTCTAGAGAAGACTAGTGGTTTTTGCATGGTCATAAGAGTTAATAAGTGTACACACATAAGAGATCCCAAGTCTCTCCCGAGTCTAGGCCAAGCACTTTCCAGTACCCCATGCTGCAATATTTATTGAATGTTGACTATGCATATGACACTGGGCCAATTGGCGCGGAGGATACAAACGATTATCAGATCAAGTCTCTGCCCTCAAGGACCTTAGACATCTAGTCAGAGAGAAAAAAAAAGATACAAAAAAAGGGAAATAAAAATAAATTGTAGAAGAGTAGTACAGCAAACAGGTATTCAGCTAAAAGAATTGAGAGGAAAGGATTATCTAAGATTATTATAGTGAGTTTCAGGGATAAAATATGCCTTAAATTGTCCTTTGAAGGAATGGTAAGACTTAAAGGCAAAAGAGTGGTGAATTACAGAATTTAAAGGTAAACATATGTAAGATCATCCTCTATTTGGAGGCCATTTTGGTCAGTGAAAGGGTGCTTAGGAAATGGAAATTATTATGTGGTAGACTAAGGAGTGCAAAATTTATCTCCACTATAGGCAAAAAAGAACTAGAGAGGGACTTTGATCTTTTCAAGGTGACGTAATTGTAATGATAATCATGATGATGATGATAGCTAGCACTTATACAGGACTTTAAGGTTTGCAAAGCACCTTACAAATGTTATCTCATGTTTTCATCCATACAATTACCTTGAGGTGTAGGTGCTATTATTATCTCAAATTTAAAGACCAGGAAACTGAGGCAGACAGAAGTTAAATGACTTGCTATGGTTCACACAACTTTAAATGTCAAGGGTAAGATTTAAACTCAGGACTCAGTTTTCTATTCACATAGCTATCTCATGTGTAGCTAACAATATAAGTAGGGGGCATTTTTAAAGTCATTGTTAAGGAATGCATAATCTTGGGAGGGAAAACAAACACACATGACATAATCACTGATACAGTTCTTCATTTCACCTCAGCAAATGCCTATGACATGTAAGACATGGGGGACTTCAAAGAGAGATATTCACTACCTTTGATTACCTCTGTTTTATGGCAGATATGTGACATGGACACAAGTAAGTACATGCACACTAAGTAAAGAATGCCCAAGGGAAAGGAGGGCTGATGAAACAAAGTTCATGAGCTAGGAATGACTGCTTCTCTTTTCTTTTCTTTACTCAGTCCCTCTAAGGGTCTTCTCCTCTACCCTTGGCACTAATTTAATATTTTGTGGTTTACAAAGGGCATTGAAAGCAACATCATATGTGATTTTCACAGCATTCTAGTAAGGGAGTAAGATAGTTATGATATTAAAAATATTATATCTAGTTTTGTAGATCAGTAAACTGAGGCTCAGAAATGTTAAAAGGCTTCTTCAAGGTTGTACACACAGAACAATAAGTATGACTGTAAAATAGAGGACTGAATTGTACAATTCTGACTAGATCCTTCAGAATACCTGAAAATGCAATGATCATTTTTTTTTAAGTTTTCTGTGGAAGAGGTAGCATCTGACTTAGGTTTTTACAATATGCAAAAAAAAAAAATTTGAATAGAGCAAATATCTTAAGATTATGGATGTACAGGACCACTAGTAGGGACCTCAGAAGCCATTTAACTCAATTCCATCATTTTTACAGA
Source organism: Bettongia penicillata ogilbyi (assembly GCA_023548195.1). Classification (NCBI taxonomy): domain Eukaryota; kingdom Metazoa; phylum Chordata; class Mammalia; order Diprotodontia; family Potoroidae; genus Bettongia; species Bettongia penicillata. Next base: position 2,785,324 of record JAJHZJ010000001.1, on the reverse strand, counting down.
TAAAGAAATTGAAGTCTACAGAGGACAAATGATATGCCCAAGGTCAAAAAGGTATTAAGGATATGATTTGAACTCAGTTGTTGTGTTTCTTGAGCAAATGGTCTTTCAATTATACTTCATACAGAAACGTGTTGCTCCATTTACTCTTATTGTTCTAATCTTTCTTTTCTTTTCTTTCTTTATTTACTCCTAAATCTTGGCCTAATTCTCCTTTCTAACTTTTCAACATGCCTCAGATAGAGTCCAGTCTGATCACCCTATTTTTTGAACCAAGGTTTTATTGCTTTTGGCTAGAAGAATGATGATATGACACAGAAAGAAAAAAAATTATGTGACATTCTCCTATTAATGGCAAGACGATGAGTTGAATTTTGTGTTGTATTTCATATGGGCCACTCAAGTAGAAATATTAATTAAGAAATCCATAGGTAAGAAACAAAAAGACATGGGAATCTCCAGCATGGAAGTGATGACATAAGATAGGAAAATGGTTGAATAGTCAGAGGGAAAGAGTATATAAAAACAAGTTGGGGGACTGAAGTCTAAGCATTGAGGAAAGTTCACATTTAGGGAATAAAGAGAAATTAGTAGCATAGAGGACAGAAATAGACATATTATAGAGCTAGGTGAAGCATTAGGAAATGGCAGTGTCACTAAAGTCAAGGAAGATGAAAATTCTGACCTCTATACTCTGCTATGTAATGTAGGTTAGAGTACTGCTTGGAATACCTATCCATCAACTTTTTTGGTTAGATAAGAGGCAGTACGATGTAATGGAAAGAGTCATGTACTCAAAGTCAATACACAACAGGATTCAAATCTTACCTATGACATTTTGGTCTTGGGCATATCAGTTCCTTTTTCTAGCTATCACTTTCCTCATCTGTAAAACTGGGGAGCAGCTAACTCATAGTGTTATTATGACAAGTGGAATAATATATGTAAAGTGACTTGCAAACTTTTAAGAACATTATCAAAATTGCTGAACATTATTGTTATATAAAAATAAATACAAAAATATTCAGAAACTCAAATGGATTTTTCTCCTGCCTGCTTATCCAGTGCTAATTTTTTTCCAAGTTGTTGTTTCCAAATAATGCTCACAAATGTGCCATGGGAGATAAATCCAATGCGCTGGAGGTTTTCCTTTGTTTTGGGATGACATCAAGTGGAACACTCAGCGTGTCTGTCTTTCTGTCATCTGCAGTCCACCAAGTTATAGCTTTCCTTTTCCAATTATATTTTTTCTTGATGGTATATTTTTCTCCTGTTTTTCTTTAAAGTTCCTCCTTGGTTATATGAGTATCTTGTTCATACCCACTGTAATTTTCTGTGTGATTTCAATTCTTTGGAGACTGTTGTACCACATGCCTCACACTATTAAAACAACAATAGAATATTGATATTTTAAAATGTGAGATTTTTTTTCTATAAAAGTGCTTGGAGTCACGAAAGAAGTTTTGCAGTTTCCTGAAGGCGATACATCCTGCTCTCCTACTCCAGTTAAATTTGAGGCTTAACTTAATGGTCATTGCTACTCTCTATGATAGGCATACTACTGATGAAAAATCTTGATCTGACTGCATGTGGGTTCTGGACACTCTTAATTCCTTAATATTTCCTCTATGTGTAGTCAGTACAAATTCTTTTTAGTGGTTACAGTTTTCTAATGTTCTAGGGTTTAAAGCAATTGAATCAATGTCTTTCACAAATTATTCTCCTGTAAAATAGGAAAATAAATTGTCTACATTTACATTATTTTAATAATCGTGATTTTTTTCTTAATTCTGCCTAGTTCACATTCCATCAGTTCATATACATTTTTGCTATATTTAATTTCTTGATATTCTATTTCTTATTTAAAAAGTAATATTCCCTTACATTCATGCACCCAAATTTGCTTCAGTTTATGACCATCTAGTTCTTATAGGAATATCTTGGTGTATTATGGACCTTTTCAACGCGTGTTTATATACATCTCTCTAATGACATCTCTGAATCAGAGTATGGTCATTTTAGTCACTTTTATTGCTTAATTCCAAATTGCTTTCCAGAATGGCTGGAGCTCCTAAAGTAGTGCATTTTTTTTTTTTTTTAACATCTTCATCTCCAGATAGTCACTTTTCTGGCTGTCTGATGAAACCTCAAAAAATTTTTGATTTGTACTTCTCATATTACTAGTGATTTG